>APFE030406036.1:410-36390 GCA_000404065.3 Pinus taeda
ATGTCGACAAGAAGTGACCCGTCGTAGGAGGGCCTTAATGAATCCTACATCTACGACACGGAATGGAGTAAATGATTTTGGAGGTGAAAATGATCTGATGATACAAGGTTCAGGGTGGCGGTCATGAAAGAATGGAGCGTGAATGTATTGCAGCGGATGAGACATAGGTGAATTCTCGGAGCGACTTCTCTTGAACATATCAACGACACTGAAATGGATTGGTAGTGTTAACCCCAAATATGGATGGTGTGATGGACCGATGGTGATAAGGCCGGTGAATGGAATAACCCAACCCAACTCAGACGTGGAGTGAAAGTGTCATGTTCAAGAGCGACTTGCTACCAATAAAGTTTCTTCAAGTTTTCTTCCCAATTTTCCCCATTCATTGCTGACCAGTACCTCTTTATCTTTTATCAAGCTTGACGAGGATAAAATATGCTTGTTCTATAATTCGTCCTTCGGGCGAACCCGTCGCTATGTTTTAATGAGACTAGTGACAGTGAAACTCGTTCTTGTCTATAGGGACAAGTTTGTCGCTATTGTTTTTAACGATTTTAACAACAATGATAACTCAGTCCTTTTTCAATTTTAGAGAGTCTGAAAAGGGACGAAAAGGAAACTCCAATACTCTGTTTTCGTCATATAATCCCTTAAGTCTGAAAAAGTATAAAATGATATGAAGGGGATGAATTTTCGATAGTTTTAACGAGCCGAACAAGACAAGCGCTCGATCTTTTTATGTAATAATCCCTCAGGTCCAAAAATATTAAAATCTAGAGGAGGGATAGCACTTCCGTTATCTTTAATGAGCTGGAGAGGCCAATTTCTCATCAATCTTTTCATATTTTACGAGTCAGATGAAAAGAGCTTAAAGGAGACTCATTTTTTGAGGAACGAGTGATAAATTAGGGTAGTAGATGATTCCAGGTAAGGTTTGGAATTTTCCAATCATGACAGTGTCACAAGGATGGCTAACAGAATCACTCGTCGCAGATGTTCCTCAAAAAAGGTAAAAAATCAAATGGAGGCGTATGATTGGCCAAACAAAGGGGAGGTGATGGTGATAACACGACCAAGGCTCAGAAGCTGATGATAATGCATTTATAATGGTTATTTACCAGAAATTGGTTCATTTTTTAATGAGCTTAAACTCTGGGGGAAACATTTTCTCATTGCTTAGGTTTAATTTTTAACGAGCTTGAACTTCACATAAAAACTACTCATGCCAGTCATATAATAAGGACATCTCATCGATAGATTCCATTTTTATGGAGCTTGCAACTTTCGAAGCTTTGCTCTATATCCTTTCGCATGCATGTTAAGAACGACCAACTACTGTCCTGGGGGTTAGTTAACTGCTAAGGTTAGGTAGGAAAACACTTCCTTTACTCTTCCGGTGCCATTTGGCCTCCAACGAAGATGAACGGTCGACCCGACCACTCACCTGACTTAAGCAGTTGAAGTTAGCGGAACTATAGAGGTCGCTCTCCACTTGCTAACAAAAGGTTTGCATGCCCCTAGGTATAGTGAAGTAGAGTTTCCAGGTCAGCCCTCAATCTGCCAACAAAACATTTGTTCTATCGGGAAAGGCCTACCTTTTCATGGAGATATCTTATTCCAGTCTAACCACTCTTTTCTATATGGACGGGGGTCAGACCAGTCATATATCCTCCGTGTAAACCTACCCTATACCTAAAGCTTCCCTGCCAAAGTAGGCCAAGGTGCATGCCCCTTGGGTTTCAGTCATGACCTCCCAAATTACTTGCATTCTTCAGGTGGTCGGACTGGAGATTGATGAGACATTCCTTGCATGAAAAGACCATTTAGGGATGGCATTTGACTATTTGCTATGTGTGAGCCGGGGAACGAAAGCTGGTCTACAAGCTAGACCACTCTGCCTTCATGCGGAAAACACATTACTTGAAAGAGTGAGGAGACAACGGCTCCCATGCAATAAATATAGTCACGCCCAAGGAGTAGATTATAATCTAGAGGTCCTTGGACTACCATTATGTTCACATGAACGGTTTTCCTTCTCAACGTTATAGGCACATTGGGAAGGATCCCAAACGGTCGACCGGTTCCTTTGTCGAAGCCTGTCAGATTTCTCATCTCAGGCAGAAGCGATGGTGAGCCAAGCACTTTCCAAGCAGTCGAGGAAAGGATACTCACAAAAGCCCCTTCATCTACGATGGTACCGACCATGACCATTCTGTAAGCTTGTACAATGATTCAAAATGGTATACTAGCTGGTAAACGGGGTCTGCCTAGTAGATTCCAATCGAAGGAAATGACTAGGTTGCTTGGAGGTGGGACTTAATAGACAACCCGATATGACTCTGACGAACATCCTTCCTGCGGTAAAGGAATGGGTAGATTTCCCCCATGTTCATCGAAGTATGTGTTTACGAAAAGAATTTGAACAGTGTCGTTCTCATTCTCTTCAGTGACTGTATCATTTGAAGATGGACCTTCTGAAGGCAAGACCGGGTTGACCGCCACCTCAACCTTTTGACTTTCGTCTGGTGTGGATTCAAAGGGTTTATCTTCAATGATAGATGCTTCCACTGACCCCAATGGTGTGTCGGTCAGATTTTCAACTAGTGATGGACTCGGAAAGAGTTTCTTGTACCCAGGAAGAAGCCGTAGCGGTGAAGCAGTACGGTTATCCAAGACTCTTTTAGCTTTGTCTAGGAAGGGACAACAGTGGATGACGTGATCGCCTTCACACAGTTTACATGGAAATTTACATTTCCTCTTCTGTCCAAATACTTCGCTTTCACTCGTTGACGGTGTACTTTCAACATGATCTTTAGAGGTTGATGACACTGGATTGTGCAAACGAGGAGACCAGTCCCTTAAGATCCGAGGGATGCAAGGACAATCTCAATGATAGTGGTCTCCTTTGCAAACGACACATGGATATTTAGGCTTGGACGGTGCAGTGTGTGGATTTTCGCTAGACGATGCATGGTTACCCCTTTTTGCCTTTGGCCCCTTCTTCTTCTTTTCTTTTGTCTCTTTCCCCTTCTTCTCCTTCAGTCACTTGATTTTTAGCTTTACCAGCTTCATCAAGCGAAGAGGAAGGAGGAGAGGGAGAAACGGATGAAGTAGAAGGTTGGGGGGTAACTCTAGTATCATCTAGTTGCTGACTTGATTGTTCAGGAATCACGGTGTTCTGAACAATGGAGGTCGAGAAGAGCCATATTGGCAAGCCAATCGTCAATCCTAGAAGTGACAATGTAGCCATATCAGGTGCACCAACATCTCCCCAAGAGGAGAAAGGACTAGGATTTCCTCCAAGGGGAAATCCTTGGTTGGTGGACTCCAATTTCTTCAACCTAAGACCAGCGTGGGAATAGTGATATTATTCCGATTAAAATAAATTTTAGATGCTTTGACACAACTTGTTTTTTCAATTTTTAAGAGTCGAGAAAAAGCAAAAGATGACTCTAGCCACCTTCGATTTTTAATGAGCCTGAAGTGACAAGTGCTCAGATGGACCTTTTCCTTTAAGGAGTCTGAAAAGGAATGAAAGAGACTACTCTAGAAATCTAGACAGAGGGATTACCAAGCCAATCGCAAAACTGCAAAATACTTTTTACGGTACGGCAGTTAATCTGCCCGAATGTTGTGTTCAGTGCATTGTGATCAATTGCAGACACGACTTCCTAAGGATAAAGGATATATCCTATTGTGGTCTCCCAATATATACTCGACGGTACGTGGGAGCACAAGTCCATACTGGAACTTGTCGTCTCAAAGAGGAGGAATCACCCAACCAGCAATGAAAGCGATAGTTACCAGGCTTTACGACGCCAGAATACGTCTCTAGCCTAGACTTCTAAATGTTGTGTGTTAGGTTCCAAAGCGTTTTTATGTTCATTGAATTTATTTTACTGTTGATCTTGCTTAAGAAAATTTCCTTTCAGGTTCACCACGTGATGTAGATATATAATTCCTAAAATGCAATCTAAGATGACAAACAATCGTTTAATCTTCTTTTTGCAATGAAAATCCTAGCTACTAAGGAAAGAGAAATGAGATTCTTTCAACATAGAGCACCGAGCACACACTAGATGCACTGTCCTAAATCAAACCAACAAGCATTCTAAATGCAAATGCACATGCATGTATTTGTTTTTCGCTTTCTTAATGTATGAATGACAAAAATAATACTGAGTACAAATCTGAATTATCTTTTCAAAGCGACAGTACTAACAAATTTCTCTTCAAAACGAAAGGAAAATAATGATGACACTTTGCGATTTCAAATTGAAAAATTGTTTTCGACACTTGAAAAACTACTAATTCAAATCAAATACAAGAGTAATAGTATAATCGACCATCCAGAACAATATGGTTCTCTTCTATGACTGAAAACGACACTTGCAACACTTCCAAATCAAGAAACGACAGTTCGATTACGCTACTTTTTCGTAAAAGAGAACTGAAAATGGCACACAATACATAAAAACATTCGCAGTTCTTTGCACAATGGAGCCGGAATGATGGAAAGGAAAGGGGTTTCCACATAGGTATACTGATCACAGACAACAAAACTCCTCAATAGAGCTGAAGAGAGTGAAGAAAAACCAAAGCCTGAAGGCAAACTTAACCTTTTCTGATCATCGCACCTGTTACACAAGGAAACAGGTATGCATCCCACCTACTGCACATGGGAGGTGCGATGCATACTGATTTCCTTAAAGAGAGGGTGTGATGGTACTAGCACAAGACTTTAACTTGGTTCTTGATCATATTTTGCAGCTCATTTCAGGGATTTAGGCCGAGCAAGTGATGTTCAGTAAATATAAATCACACGGATTGATCTAATGAGGTTACTAGAGCCACCACCAGGGAAATTAGAATGTTTGCAAATCGATTGTTCAGTTTATAAACAAAACCCGGAGATAGACTGAAGCAACATTGATCTACTTTGCACTCGCATAGCAAATGCAGTTCGAAGGCTAGTTGGCTTAACTTTAGGCTCCATCTGTAAGTTTATAAAACAAACAAACATAGACAAGCAAACAAGCTATTCGCTCCCCAGTGGGGTCACCATTTTGTTATCAGGAAATCTAGTGTCCACTCGGAGCTGCTAGTCCCACTAAGACGGGTAGCTATCTTAGAAACAAACAGATCAAAGCTACTTTCGCTTTCCTTTATGAGAAGTAGATAAGAGGGGAACAGAAGATACCAACCTCAGTCTTGCGCTTGGTTCTTTGCTTGGTTCTTTGCTTGGTTCCTCTCCCTTCTGACAGATCTTTTCTGCTCCTTCTTCGCCTACCCAGCTTCAAAGAGCACCTATAGAGTCAAAGCATCACAATACTATCCAAGAACAAAGATCTACAATCATAAAAAATATAGGACCAGATATATATTGACCACACAAATGCATATATCATCAAACATAGAAGAATGTGGAGGAAAACTTGAATAGCTTTATTAATATCAAGAATAGCAAAGAGGATTACAGCCCATTGTTCTGACCCAACGTCATCCTCCCAGCATGAAAGCCCTTATTCACCCCATGAAATCTTTAGATCACCCAACTCTATGATTTTCACCAAGAAACCAACAGCACTTCCTTACAAAATACAAGATTCCAACCTCTAGATCTATGTGATGAGGTATCCATATATAGATGTTTGCAGGGGGGTGAGTCAGATACTGGGTTTTTGATTAGTGTCCTCTCTCTGATAGTTCTTGGTTCCACTTGGAGATTCATGATCTCTTACTCATCCCTGGGCGAATTCGGAGAGGCAAGTGTCATTGGAGAAGTTTCTGGAAGATTCCATGATCCTCCACCTTGCAAATTGTCTCTGCCATTTGTCTACTCTCACTCATCACACCCTACAGAAGGGATTTCCAGTATGCATCTCACTTTTTACACTGAGCATGTGAGATGCATCGCACCCTTAGCACTGAGCAACCTGTATGGTCTAGTTTTGACTAGTTCTGAGTAGTTTTCCATGGAGAACTTCTTGGAGATGATGTAATCAGCTGACCTTGTTGCTTTAGGGTGTGAAGCAACACTTTTAGGGACTTAGAAGCCCTTGGTTTATGGACATGTATGATTGGGGTTGCAGTGCCCAAAAATGTCTATAACAACAGGTTGTTTTATTCACTTGACATGGAAAAGGGTAGTTCCAAATGGCCTTTTTTGAACCTACAGTTTTAGTTCCAAAAAATGTTGAGGACTACAAAGCCTCAATATTTTCTTTTGATACCAAGAAGGTTCATGCAATCGATCAAATTGATTTGCATAAATAGGCAGGTGAAATGATCTATTGAACACTGACCAATTTAGCCATGGCTACCTCAAAATTGCATGTCTCCTTGATTAATATGCGTGCGTGGCTAAAGATAGAGCAAACGTCATCTTTGGCCAAAGACACTAGAACCAAATCTTTGGAAGATGTAGTGATTAAAATAGGATATGATCAAAGCAACTGAGGAGATAATTAAAAATAAATATGAAGATATTCAAGCTCTAAGGAAACAACTCAAGCTTCCAACCATATAGCTTCCTCAAGACAAATAAGTAACTAACCTAGAGATAGAAAAGCAAATGCTAATCAAACTAACATTTGAACAAAACACTCAAATTCAAAAAATGGAGAAAGAAATAGAGGAATCGTTAAAGGAGAAGGAACAATTAACAACTACAGGTACATCATCACAACAGGAAGTACAACAAACAACATAGACATCCACTGCAAATTCTTCTAAAAATCTAGTCAAAGCTTTGGGAGAACTATCAATAACGAACACGGAGAAAGAGAGGTTAATGAAAACACTAAAAAAGATGGAGGAAAACAAATCAAAGTTGATAGTCCATATCTAGCAGAGGTACAAAGGAATTTCAAGTTGACTCAACAAATTGAAAAATACAAGAATCAATCTTTAACAACGCAAAAGTTGGCAGAGGCCTAGAAGAGCATATGGCATAACATCAATTCCAATATTATAGAATTGTGGCAATCATTTCAAATTATTTTTTAGTAGAAGGAGCTAGTACAAAGAGCCAAAGCAGTTGTTGAGCAACTAAAGCTGAGATTGAGCACATACTAGGGGAAGCACACAAAATTATTAAGATGTTGAACTCCAAAACTATAAATGAGTTAGAATAAGTCCAGATTCAAGATAGACCATGCACAATTATGGAAGTGAAGATAGTTCTAACAAAGAAGAACCTCATGATACAACTAGAGAATAAATGCAAGAGTTCGAGTTACAAGTGAAAATATTTAATAGAAAATTTAATTTATTGTAGGAAAAAGGACTTCTAGCACTGAGATCCTCTAATGGAATATTGATTCCATTAGAGAACTATCAAGACCAGTTATGCAACATAGTTGCATAATCTTCCAAATTCCCCAAGGTCAAAATAAAAATAGTAGGAGAAGTTTTCCTAGAAGGACTACAACATGACCTCTACATTTAGCATGAGGTACACCATCTATTTCTCAATAAGTCAACTTTTCAGACATATATAAGCAGATGAGAAATTTCAAAGCATGATAAATTTTTCCATTCTTAGTGAAGCGTGGTGGGATAAATTGTTGGAGCTTATTGAATAAAGGAAAACAAGAATCCTAAAAATTGGGGAGCAGGCAAATAAAAGAAGCACAGAAGTAGCTACAATCCACAATAATTATCCTCAAAGTCTAAACAAAACATCATAAATAGTCTATATTTCCTATTACATAGTTCTATTTTTGAAATATTTACATGTTTTTAGTAGATGTTATTTTGTAATAAATTTTATTTTGAATTCCGAATTAATTTGAGACAAAATATATAAATGTTTTTTAAGAAGATTTAGAAAGGGTTGGATTACGCAAGAAGAAGATATTTTATGTGATTGTAAGCAGTGAAATATATTTTGAGGTAATCTATTCAATAATACAAAGGTAGTTTGGTTTCAGGATTCTTGTGTCAAGAAAATGGTGATGTTTCCCTCTTTGTAAATTTTCTTTTCTTTCAAGTTTCACATTAATGTTCCTTCTTCAATTGTTTACAAGAAGATTAAGAGCCACAAAACCACCTAAAATGGCTCATACTTAAGTTCCATGATAATTTAAGCAAGTAATTGCATAAAAAATGAATAGGAACACGATGTAAATAAATATACTTACCAGGAGTTATTTCCCACCATTATTATGTATTCTTCAACACTTTAACAAGTAGGAATTAAAAGGAAATAGTGCAGACTTACTAGAGGTTGCTACCCACCAAAACTTATGCAAGTCCTCATCATTTAGTAGATAGTTAATTTTTCCACTTCATATGTCAATTTATAGTTTTTCAAGTATAATTTCCACTTGAATGGTAGGGACTACGCTACCTTACATCACTTATTATGTTAGGTAATTTATAAATTTCTAATGCAAGAAAATCCTACTTTTCCTTCATCGTTACCTTTATTTAATCTATCTCAGAATGTTAATACTTCACTACTCAACTATGATTATAGGATCAGTTATGGTTATAAGAGTCTCTAGATTTTGTGGCATCTGCATTACTTTTACACAATGATTATTGGAACTCCAAGGATGAAAACCAACATTTGATGCTTAAATTGGCATCGAACACTTAAATTGACTAGTGGATCCTTTTTTAGGATTCTCCCATAGGTTCTATCTTAGTAGAGATTCCATGAAGGCTTCAACCTTTCATCTTTTTGCCGCATTAATGAATTCATCAATTCACTTTAAGTCTACACAAGCTACTACAAACATCTTCTAAGTCCCTTCTAACTTTTGTAATTGGAATATGAAGAATCAAATCTTCATATATTTTTCCTAATTTTCCTTAACAAAATTTCACCTTTTTCATTCTCCTTCTCTCACATAAAAGAGATATTCTGTATATGCTTTTCTCGGCCTTTCAATGTTTTGGAGAAAAACCCCTTTTTCTCCTAAAATGTGAGGCTTGTATACCCCTGATAGTAGAGCCCAGTCTCTGGTTCCAATGTGTTGGAATTTTCCTGAAAGAATTCTGGGGAGACTGAGCGAGTCCTCAAAGATTATTTCCACAAGGTTCCAAAGGATAGCAAGGCCTCCAACACTTCCCCTAGAATCCTAAGAAACTATTTCGTACTAGGGCTTAAAACTCTTCACATTATCCTTTAACTTTGGTTTCGAGATCTTAGTTTCTTGGATCACCATGATACTGGGTTTATCTCTTTTGAACCTATCTTTTAAATATCTATGTTTTCCTATACTGTTGAGGCCTCTTACATTCCATGATGTAATAATCATTTATAAGGTTTGTTGAGTTGGTGGAAGACCGCCGACAATGACACCACTCTTCCCAAATAAACCAACTTTTCACCTACCACCTAGATGGACTCATTCAAATTCTTTCTCCCATGTTTCTTTCCTCCTTTTCCATGAAGTCCCTATTTTTCCCCTTGGCTTATTTGGGATCCAAATTGTTCAGGTTGATATGAAGCTATCATCCCTTGTTTGGCTTTGTATTGTTGAAAGGTTTCTTTATATAATTGTTTCTGATCCTCCGGTATGAATTGTTCCTCCAAATGCCTCCGTTCGTTCAACAACCTTCGCATGACATGTTCCTATGTATTGAGATCCTCCTTTTGGATGTCGATCTCC
This sequence comes from Pinus taeda, assembly GCA_000404065.3. Lineage (NCBI taxonomy): Eukaryota > Viridiplantae > Streptophyta > Pinopsida > Pinales > Pinaceae > Pinus > Pinus taeda. Next base: position 10,034 of record APFE030406036.1, read on the forward strand.
ATGTTAGCTTGTTCTATTGGTTGTGTGGGGGCCTCTTTATCCTAGGTTTATTCTTCTACATTTCTTTTGATATTTTTTCGTCCCTTCTGCAGATTTGTGTGATTTTCTTGTCCTGGAGATGAAATCTGATCACCAATGGCTTCTTCCTCCTCCGTGAGGATGTCATATCTATTGTTATTATGCAAACCTTTGTTGGGTGGTAGGTGAGGCGGGGTCTATGAAATCTTCTGATTCCATTTTTTCCTTTGAACTTCCTGAAAACCCTCGACATCCTCTCACATTTTGGCCTGGCAATTGGCATTAGGAGGCGCTTGGGGGTCTGGTTGGTTCAACAGGAAATCATGGTACATATTTCCATATTCATGGCATCTACGACACCTGAAGCGTATATGTTCATATTCTAGGGGTTACTGCCATACCTCATCATTGTATTCTAGCTCAATGAATTCTGGTAGAGGCTTTGTTATATTCAGGTACACACAGATCCTAGCATAGGAGGTGTAACTTCCCCAATGTATTTAATCTACAACTTTAACAAAGATTCCAATAGAGTTCTTGATTCCTCCCAGGATGTTCGAGACCCAAAAATCTACTGGTAGGGAAAATAATATAACCCACACCGGGGTTGTCAGAAATTTCTCTTGGTTAGAGTTATAACACTCTTCCTAGTTCCTCATGAAAACCCCCCCATTATTGAAGAAGTAAGGCCCGTTTTCAAAGACCCTTTTCTTATCTTCTAAACTAGTGAAAATTACTGTAAAGAAAGCTATAACCCCCAACTTCAGCTCTATGTGGCCATTTGGTTGCCATTTGTGCTAAATCCATTTTACCAAATCCCTTTCAGTAGGCTAGACCCCAATAAACTTACAAATTAGTGCATGATCCTTCATAAACTTTCAGTAGGTCTCCACTTTGTTTCTCGGTATTATAAATCTTGGTTTTTTAACTGATCACATAAGGCATTGACCTCACATGTGAGCTTTCCATTGGGCACCAAGGACTAGGGATCCCTTCCCGTTTCCATTCTGGTTACCAATAGTTGTCGCCACGCCTTGGGCACTCGTTTCTCTTGCCATGATATTCCGGTAGGAGGAGATCTCTCCCATCCCCACAAACGCACTCATTCAGTCTGTCAGCACATCACATTGTAGCATGGTTAGGTGGTTAGTTGCATCACCATGATTGTGGTTTTTTTGCAAAGTTTGTAGGGTTTTCCTTCAGAAACCGTCGTAGAGCGATTCATGAACTCTCATATGTGTATTATTATTCGAAAGAATTTGAAATTGTTATTATGATTTGAAAGAATTTCAAATTGTATTTGATAATTATATAACTCCATAAAACTCAATTTAATCGATTAAATTCCCCTACACAATTTCTCTATCAAATTTCATTTCTTTTTCACAAGAAAAAAATAAACTTCTTTCATTAAAAAAAACAAATCTTTTTCATTAAAAAAAGGAGTTTACATAATAATGTCACATGAATTTACATAATCGTGTCCCAAAATCGTGATGTTTAAGATTTATCACAACACTGTACATTATGGCCAACATACATTGAGAACCATATATACCGAAGCCAAAATAGCGGTGAAATAGAGCCCATCCACTTTCCATGATAGACCAACATAAATGATACATAAAAGAGAAAAGTCAGCAGCGTCCATAGGAACAACATCCCTTGAAATGCCAAATTGACCTCGAGAAAATACCACAACAATCCATGAGCAAGACATGAGAAATATCGATCAAAAATCACCACCAAAAGGAACTAAAGTATCATCATCAAATTTAGATCAAAAAAACGGAAAAAAATAGAGCATAATTAACCAGACCATTTATTTGCTAGTAATCAAAGGTCCCCGATCCATAGTTAGTGCCATTGACAAAGTAATCATAGTGCATCATGCTTGGCTAAAGGGAAGTCTGCATTCGGAGAAGGAATGTGGTAACGAATTTTTCTCTCGATATACATGTTGGAAGGAGATGTTAATGAAGGAGGTCATCAACAATTTTATATTCTGCATCCAATGGAATAAGGATGGTACCTCAAGAGAGGTCCAACCCTGTGCCCACTCTATAACCATTTTGGAGTCACCAATGATTAGAATCTTCTCAATGGAAAGCCAAGCAACACATTGTAACACCCCCCATAATTCCACCACCTCATCCTTGCAATTAGAGCAATGTCCTCCATACCAATAAAAGTGGAAAGCTTGAGATGGGCTAAGCTTTATATAGGCCCCGTAGCTATATTGACCATTATACTATGCATCATCAAAAAACCCAATGGGAAAAGAGTCCACAAGGTCCTTCAAGGTAACATAACACGAATGGATCTTAGGTTTCCATGCACCAATCTCCTGGAAATATGAAACTATCTTCACACTAGTGACCAACACATCAGGAGATTTGCTTTCGAAAATGCTAACATTTCTACGTTTCCAAATTCCCCCAAAAATGTACAATGGGAACATATATGTATTCTTTAGTCTAGTGATCTAGTTAATAATACAAGAATTGATAGAAAACTGGTCCACCACTACATTAATCTTAAGTATTTTAGAGACCTCCTCCCAAATAACATTCACAAATTTCATCCTTACTACCATTAGACTTGTGCACCCAATAGGTAGTCTCTGTACCATTTTAATGAGTCTCTGCATATCCATTTGAGTGTATGTCTCAACTCCAAGAAACTAAATTCAATGTAGAAATTATTAATTTCCACGAACACTAGAAACGATTTGTTTCTTCTATTGCTTTTAGTGATGATAACTTTTTATTATTTTGAGCTATTATGATATAGAGAAAATTATTGATATTTTTTGTTTTTTAATTCTGAAAAATAGGAAAACGATTAATAAAGAAAGAATAAAACATATTATGGCAAAAGGGAAAAAAATTCCATTTCAAATGCGACAAGTAATTTTTTATTTTAATTTTTGTTTCTATGGAAAATAATTTTATACCCTTCTATGACGAGTTAGATAAATGTTGAAGGGCGAAGACGAGATCAAATTTAAATCTTAAACCACTTTCATTGTTGTTCTAATTGGCAAGAGACTTGACAGCAACCCCAAGCGAATGCACTTCTAGATGTGTAATATCCCTAACCCGGAATATTCCACAAACCCCAGCAAAAACTCCAACCAAATATGTGCAAATGATGTAATAACCCAGAAGTGATAAAATAACAGTGGAACAACATATAATAATGTAAACCAGAAATATAAGCAGATACACAAGAAATGCAACGAGAAATGCTAAGCCATTTTATTATACTGAGCAATAAATGAGTACAAGAGATTATTAGACAGATGGCACCTCGACATGCACAAGGCAAGTGAAGAAATACTCTCAGAATGACAAGAATGGCCTCTCTCTGTGGATGCTATGGTTGTGTTGTTGTTGTTGCTAGGAAACAAATGATGATTTGGGGTTGCTCCCCTCCTCGAAAAAAGTTGAAACTCTGGATTCGGGCTCTACTCAAGAAACCCAGAAAAACCCAGCAAGTTTTCCTAGAATGGCCTCACACTAATCTGCGTACTAGCTGCTGGAAAACTATCGTGCTACTATTGCTACTAGAAAAAGAATGAGGATTTGGGGCTGCTCCCCTCCTCAGAAAAGGCTGAGACTCTGGAATCAGACTCTACTCAAGAAACCCAGAAAAACCTAGAAAGATTTTCTGAAATGTTCGACCCCCGAAAATCACCCCCTTGGGGTTTTGTGCAGTTCCTCAAAGATGCTGATGAAACTGCTATTGAAATGCTAATGAAACTGCTGTTGAAATGCTGATGAAACTATTGCTAGAATGCCAATGGAAATACCTTGCTCGAGCAGGCACTCGAAGTCCCCCGGGGTTAAGGGTGAGATCTTTGAACGGAGACACTCAATGCATTAAACAGTGTTGCAAACTAGCTAAACAGCCAGCGTGCTCTAAGTCGAAATGACTATCACAAATGCTCATAACTGGAATGATCCAAAATGAGGGGGTACCTCTCTATTTTATAGCCTCTGCCTCTCACAATCCCTAGGCTCACTTTCTCTTGCATGATCCCCTTCTTGCCATGTGTTCCTTCCCTCCTGCACAGTCCCTCCATGTGTCTGTGTGGGCCCCATTTCTGCGTCCCCCTTTGGCTCCCTTGGTTCCCCCTTAAGTCACAACGTTGTGCTACCTAGGAAGTGACTTTTTATTCTAAAGTGAGTTATGTTCCCCCTTCCTCACTTTTTATTTACAAATAACTATAGAAGGCAAAAATCGAACAAAATTGAATATTCCAATTAGCCATAGCTAATTAGGAATATTATAGTCTTCCCCGGCAAAATTTTGCTTGTCCTCAAGCAACTGAAGTGATGGATGCTGTAAGATCTCCTCACTCTCCCAAGTGGCATCCTCATCCGGCAAATTCTCCCACCTCACCAAGAATTCCTGGCCCGTCCTACTCCGCAACCGTCTCTCCCTAGAGTCAATGATAGCCTTCAGCTACAATACCAAATGCCCCTCATCATCCATGGGTGGTAGCTCATCCTCCATGGTCACCTGCTGCCCCAATGCCTTCTTCACGAATGATACATGAAAAATGTTATGAATCTTGCTGCCTTGGGGCAGCTCCAACTCATATGCAACCTGTCCAATCTTGCATATCACCCTGTATGGCCCATAAAAGTGAGGCTTGAGCTTCTCAGCCCCCTTCTACTTCAACGATGACTGTCGTTATGGTTGTAACCATAGGTAGACCATGTCCCCTACCTCGAACTGTCTCTCCACCCAACCCCTGTCAGCATACAGCTTCTGCTGGTTTTGCACTGTAGCCATGTTATCCTTGAGAGCTCGGAGAATATCCTGACTCTCTTGGATCCAAATCTTGGCTCTAGGAGCCTTCCTATCACCAAACATCACGTCAGAAAAAGATAAAGGATGATACCCATATAAGGCATAGAATGGTGACATACCAATGGACATGTGAGGTGAAGTATTGTAGCATTGCTCCCCCAGATGCAGCCACTTCAGCCATGCTCGTTGCTGCCCACTAACATAGTTACACAAGTAGCCCTCCAACCACTTGTTAACTATCTCTGACTTTCCGTCCATCTGTGGGTGATAGCTGGTACTCGGTGTCAACTCCGTCCCCACCAATCGGAAAAGCTCTTGCCAAAACCCACCCATGAAACGGTTGTCCCTGTCACCTAACGATGGTCTTAGGAAGACCATGTAGTGTGAAGATCTCCCTAAAGAACAGTTCGGCCACCTGTGCTGCTGTATAGTGTGCGAATATGGCAAAGAAATGTGTGTACTTCATTAGTTGATCAACGACGACGAAGATACAATCCTTGCCATGTACCATGGGCAACCTTGTGATGAAATCCATCGAAATACTCTCCCATTTCTCCTCTAGAATGGGAAGAGGCTGCAATAATTTTGCGGGATGGCTCATCTCTCCCTTGTTCCTCTAGCAAACATCGCACTCCCGGATGTGTTGGAGTACGTCCTCCTTGAGGCCCTTCCATGAGAACCTCTCCCTAATGGCCCTGTAGGTTTTGGTAAAACCTTGATGTCCTACCAAAGGGGGATCATGTGATGCCTGGAGTATCTTCTTCTTGAGCTGAGACCCCTCAGTCAAGAAGATCCGGTCCCTGTAGTAGATGATCTCATCGACCACCTTGTACCTATCATTTGCCACCTGCCCATCCAGAACCTCACATGCAAATCTGTCCTTGGAGTACTCTACTAAGAGTCGAGCCCTCTAATCTGTATCCAAGCTCATAAGAGACGACATGGCTGGTCTACATGAAAGGGCATCTGCTACCATGTTGTTCTTACCTTTGACATACTCAATGTCAAAGTCATATGCTTGGATCTTACTGATCCACTTCTGCTACCTCCCCTATAGTTGCGTCTACTCCAAAAAGAACTTGAGGCTGTTGTGATCAGTCCTCACCCTGAACCTGTTGCCTACCAAATACTGCCGGTACTTAGCCAATGCATGCATGATGGCCAGCATCTCCTTGTCATATATGGAATACAACCTCTCACGCGAAAGGAGCTTCCGACTCTCAAATGCTATAGGGTGACCTCCCTGCATCAATACTGCGTCGATCCCCTCTCCCAATGCATCACACTCCAAAACAAATGGCTGCGTGAAATCTGGCAATGCAAGCAACACCTACATAGCCCACTCAATCTCATCCCGATAGGCCTTAGGGTGCCTATAGGGGGTGGTAATCACGGCCTGTATGCCTTGCTCAAGCTCGATGGTGTGCTCAAACCCCCTATATAGTGGTTGTCCTAGTGGAATCTCCCAAAACACTATGGCATACCGATCAAGGATACACTGTATCTCTGGGTGTACCATCTGCCCTGTAGTTCTTGCCTCTGATGCATGCAGCTCCACTGCCCACTCTATGTCTCCCTTTCGGAAGACTGCCTCCATCCAATCAGTCGAGACAGTCTGAGGCGGATATGTGTGCTGTCCCCGTATCTTCTCATGCCTCCCTGTCTTCTCATCATCCCACTCCATCTCCAGGGTCTTCCAATCTGTCGTGGCCTTCCCTAGAGTGATAAGCCACTGAACACCCAGTATCATGTTGGTGTCTGGAATATCGACCACGAAAAAGTGGTCAATCAATGTGTAGGTGCCCATCGTCATTGAAAGCTCTGGAACATAATGAGCACACATCATGGTTTGATCTCCTGGGACCAAGACTGAAAACCTATCGAAGCTTTCTGTCTGTATACCTCTTCGCTCAACCATCTGGGCATCGATGAAGTTGTGGGTTGCCCCACTGTCAACCAAAATTGATACGCACTGGCCACATACTATCCCTCATGTGCGTAGCGTCAGATACTTGGGAACTCCCCACCACACTGCAAGGGCCCCTTCGGTGGGTGCAAAAGATGCACCACTTGCTGCTGGTGGTGGAGGTGGCAAAGGTCCTTGTATAGCATGGCTATCTCCTGCCTCCACATCCTCCTCGACATCCTCTTCTCCACTGCTCATGGAGAAGACCTCATTAAAATGTGCTTTACCAGCAGCACATCTATGTCTTGGTGTCCATGGCTCCTGACAAGTGAAGCACAACCGCTTCTTCTTCAGCTCCCTCGTGTCATCATCATCAAGTTGTACTCATCCTGGATTCCCCTTTGGAGGTGGAATCCTCACATCCTTCCCCTTAGACTGGAAAGTCTGTTTCTGGGGGTAAGGTGTCCGGGTCCTGGGTAAGACATCCTGTAAGTCTCGAGTCCTGTTGATAGAGTCCTGGAGCATAGCTGGTCTAGTGGATTGGACTAGACCCCGAAGTGGCTCTGCTAACCCCTCAACATACATATAGACCCTCCGCGCCGTGGAGAGGTCTGGCACCATCATAGAGACCCTCAAGAAATCTGCAATGTAGGTCTCTAGGCTCCCTGTCTGTTTGAGCCTCATCAGCTCAACGAAATGCTGCTCTGGATCCCTTCGATCAAATTGCTCCATCAGTCTCATGGTAAACTCAGCATATGACATCATTGTGGAGTGCCCCAATGTAACCATCCCATGAAACCACCAATCTTGGGCCTCGCCATCCAAATGCAACGTTGCCACCTTGATGGCCTCTGCCTCCGACATCTGGTTAAGCTGGAAATAAATGTCCAGCTTCTCCACCCAAGACTTTGTCGAACTGTTTGATGAGCCATCAAATATAGGCAAGTGGAATATGCTCGCTGCATGGTGGGTGTCGCCATCATGGTAATGCCGGTACCCTATGTGATGATCGCGGGGTCTGTTATCCCGCTGGAGCTGAACAAAATCTCTGAATGAGAGGGCTTCCCTCAACTCTTGCCCATAGGCCTGGTACTCTGCAAAATAATCGTCCATATCCCCGGGCTCTGCCTCCTGCTAAGCTGCGGTCCCCGTGTCTGCTCCTAAGAAGGTGGGCATGGTAGAGCATGTAGGGACATGTGAGGCCCCCTGTTGCGCAGTATCACGCTGCTCTAGCAAGTGATGGGATGCACCTCATCCCTCACCGATCTGAAAAACTTGTGGGCTCTCCTGCTGTCTAGCCTTTACTGTCGTGAATCTCTGCCCCATCACCTCAATCTGCCTCTACAGATCCTGCACTGATTTGAGGAGCATACCCACAAATCTCTTCCCGTCCTCATCTTCCATCTGCTCTACATCCACTACTGGCTCTCTCTATTCTGCGTCCACTACTATCTCTCTCTGTTCTACGTCTACCACAGGTTCCTCTTGTTCTGCATCTGCCACAGGAACACAATCTCTCTCTCCATAGGTATTCTCCAACCTATGCCTAGTGTCTCTGTATCTCTGCCCTCTGTAACAGATATAGGGTTTTCCCCCCGGTGTCATAGATTGCTAGCTCCACAGGCTGAGCCAGATCTATGCTCTGATACCACTGTAATATCCCTAACCCGGAATATTCCTGAAACCCCAGCAAAAACTCCAACCAAATATGTGCAAATGATGTAATAACCCAGAAGTGATAAAATAATAGTGGAAGAGCATATAATAATGTAAACCAGAAATATAAGCAGATACACAAGAAATGCAGCAAGAAATGCTAAGCCATTTTATTATAATGAGCAATAAATGAGTACAAGAGATGATTAGACAGATGGCACCTCGACTTACGCAAGGCAAGTGAAGAAATACTCTCAGAATGACAAGAATGGCCTCTCTGCGTGGATGTTGCGGTTGTGCTACTGCTGCTGCTAGGAAACAAATGATGATTTGGGGCTGCTCCCCTCCTCAGAAAAGGCTGAAACTCTGGATTTGGGATCTACTCAAGAAACCCAGAAAAACCCAGAAAGATTTCCTAGAATGGCCTCCCACTGATCTATGTCCCAACTGCTAGAAAATTGTCATGCTACTACTACTGCTGGAAATCGAATGAGGATTTGGGGCTGCTCCCTTCCTCAGAAAAGGTTGAAGCTCTAGAATCGGACTCTACTCAAGAAACCTAGAAAAACTCAGAAAGCTTTTCTGAAATGGTCGACCCCAAAGAATCACCCCCTTGGGGTTCTGCGCAGTTCCTCAAAGACGTTGATGAAACTAATGCTGAAATGCTGATGACACTGCTGCTGAAATGCTGATGAAACTATTGTTGGGATGCCAATGGAAATACCTTGCCCGAGCAGGCACTCGAAGTCCCCCGAGGCTAAGGGTGAGATCTCTGAACAGAGACACTCAATGTACTAAACAGTGCTGCAGACTAGCTAAACAGCCAGCGTACTCTAAGTCGAAATGACTATCACAAATGCTCATAACTAGAATGATCCCAAATGAGGGGGTTCCTCTCTATTTTATAGCCTCTGCCTCTCACAATCCTTGGGCTCACTTTCTCGTGTGTGATCCCCTTCTTGCCATGTGTTCCTTCCCTCCTACGCAGTCCCTCCATGTGTCTACGTGAGCCCCATTTCTACGTCCCCCTTTGGCTCCCTTGGTTCCCCCTTATGTCACAACGTTGTACTACCTAGGAAGTGACTTTTTATTCTAAAGTGAGTTATGTTCCCCCTTCCTCACTTTTTATTTACAAATAACTATAGAAGGCAAAAATCGAACAAAATCGAATATTCCAATTAGCCATAGCTAATTAGGAATATTACAAGATGGGTCGTGGGATACTTGGATGGGTAGGGTGAGGAAGGAAGGAACTAGTTGGACCAATAGGAGAGGAAAACCCTTCACGTGGATACCTTGGTTCAAGGTAGTAATCTACATTTTCAAAGCACAACAAAGTGGTCATTTTTAAATATAATAAGGTTGTTTTTTTGTTGTTGGATCATGTGGTCATGTTTAAATATAATAAGGTTGTGATTTTGTAGTTGGATCATTTGGATTAAGTGAATCAACTTGAACTTGCATTGAATTCTCAGTGTGAGGTGATGCCTATATTCCAGTAAGAAGACAATGCCTAAATAGATGTAAAAACAATCACTAAATACTATCTAAAACATATTATTCTTGCGAGCTTTGTCAAGTTAGTAACTATATTAATCTAGATATAATAATTATTTATCAATTCTTATCATGAAACTAACTAACTTAAATCCATCTTAAATTGAAATCTATAATATATTGAAAAATTCAAATTTCTTAATATGTAAATTTGTTATTTTTTAATTATATTTCATGTATTAAATTGATTGTTCATGTATATATACTATTTCCATTTTTTTAATATATTATTAAATATCAATATCTATGTCCTAGTAAATTGTACAACACTCACTTCTCTCAATTGAACAATTGTATAAAGTACTAGTCAATTTTTGGTTTAACCATATTTTATAAATTGAATTCCAACGAAATTCCACAAAAATAATGGTTGTCAATACGGCATACCCACCCAATTCAAGATAGAAAATATTAGTTTTCACTCCCATTTCAAACAATTTGTTCTTTGTTTATTATTTTTCTAAAACTATAAATTACATTTAATTTTGATTTTAATGAGTAATATTGATATCTAAACATTAAATTTATAATTAATTATTTTTATTGTTTCAATTTTTATATTTATAATTTTTTATTAAAAATTAAATACATTTAGAAAAAGATAAATTAATTATTTATTATATATTTTGTTTGTTATAATTTTGGCAATGAATATTATGATAAGTTAATATTAACATACATAAATAACATATAAATATATTTACATATTTCTCTCAAACTTAATTAAAATTATCAACAATCTAAAACTAAATAAAGAAAAAAATGAATATAGTTTCATTTAATATAATAATAATTAATTTTTATTTATTATTAAATAATAAATAATATTTTTTTATTATCAATTAATAAAAAAAAATTTCTGAATCAGAGCTAAATCTATTAAAATAAAAGGTGAAAAAATATTTACAATGAGGGCTGGGCCTCAGAGGGCCAGTTTCCTGGCCCTTAGCAGAGAAACTAGAGAGCAGAAAGAGAACACTGTGCCTGTGAGAGAAGAAATGAGACCAGGCAGCAGGCGTCTGAAGAACATTACAAAAGAGCTTCTTGCTTGCAGGGGATGCCAAGCAGAGGAAGCGTACCACCAAAACTTTCCAACAAGAACTGAGAGCGTGTGAATCAGTAGAAGGAAAACGGGCTTTGAGGTCGGCCTCAGCCCTACATTATGTAAATCCGGGTGCATGTGAAGAGCTTGCCGTAGAGAGGAGGAAGGAAACAAAAACCTGCACAAAAAACCATAACCTCTCTGACAAAAACACTTACTTTCCCGAGCTTTGCGGGTCTGGGCGTCTGGCTGTCGCGTTTGCTGGAGCAGCTGGCTGAGAAGCTTCATCATCTTCAAGGACTCCTTCCACCGATTGTGTGAGCAATTGCATAATACCGAAGTTACGCTGAACTGGACCGCAGGCAATAATCTCAGTTTCCTCGACAATTGGCGTGCCTGAAACCTCAACATTCTTCGGGGAATCCTCTTGCATATGCATGGCGGAAGGGATAGGATTAATCTCGGCTTCCTGCGAGAGACTTCCTTCAGGGGATGGGGTGGAGGAGCTAATAGGTTCAACAGGTTCCTCGGCTTCCTCGGAGACCATGATAGTCGTAGTGAAAGTGATTATGGGCTGGTTGAGGCGACTTCGGAAGGTGAAGCGCGAGTTCTGGAAGGAAGAGTTGGGAGCAGGCCTAGTTGGGGAGGGCGGAGGAGATGAAGGGGAGGCTGAGGAGATGGGGATGACCAGAGGCGAAGGTGATGGACGAGCGCGACCCCTGGAGGTCGAAGAACTGCCTCTTCGAGGCACGCCGCGACTGCGAGTCATGGCTTCCGTGGAAGTCTTGCTGCGCAGGCTCGGCAAAGAACCAAGGAAAGACTGAGAGACAAAAATCGCCGAAGCGTCGGCCACGGGCTGAGCAGAGGAAAGAACACACTGGCGGAGAGAATTTCGCAGAGAATGTCTGCAACTGGACTCTGTGAGGTCCATTTTATCATTGATGGGCGCCAAGGTCGAGCCTTGAAGCGGCATTAAGGCATCTGCAGGGGAATGAATGGCGTTTAACGCTGAATTGACCTGCGCAGGAATCGACGGCGTTCCGCAATGAATTGCGTCCCTTGAACCCTGTGAGCATTTATGGTGATCGGCCTCCGTCCAGGTGCCGTTCCGGCAACCAAGCTCCGGGCACGTTGAAGCCTGAGGTGGCAGAATGCTGCATGCACCCGGATCCGGGGAAGTTCCCTTCCCAGGAGGTTTGTCTTTTTCAACAAGTTGGAGATAGTCTCTGAGTTGATCTTCTGTGCCGATGGTAAGAGTGGCGGCTGAGAAGGTTTCAATTTTGGAATCGACCCCGACATTTGCAAGAAAGTCTGCAAGCTTATTTCCTTCACGAACGGTGTGCTGGAAGGAGACTACCTGATACTGAGTGAGCCAATGTTGGATAAGATCCAGTCTGTGCGCCATTCTCCAGCTTTTGCTGACTTTATGAACTGGAGCTCCCTGGAAGAGTTTTTTGCCCATATTTATAATGATTTGAGAATCACCTTCGATAATTAGAGGGAAGAAGTTGTGCCTTTGAGCTTGGATCAGTCCTTGCCAGAGTCCTTCTAATTCCGACGAATTGTTTGTGTCCCAGCCATTAGAGCCTAAGTATATGAGATGCGGATTTCTAGTGTGATCTCGGAAGACTCCACCAAATCCTGAAGGACCCGGGTTGCCTTTAGAAGCCCCATCAAAATTGAGCTGGAAGAGATTGGGAGGGGGGGGAGTCCAGCTCTTTTCCTTTTCTTGCTGGTTGGAGTTAGTGCTATCGGATCCAACCTGATGAGAAAGGGTGATTTGCCAATTGTCCCATATAGATTTTTCTGTAGGAGTCGAAGGGAAATCTTCCGTGGTCCAGCTGCGGATGGAGAGCGTATCTTTAAGGTATTTGATGAGGATACTCCAGAGTTGGTCTACTGATTGATGTTGATCTTTGAAGATACGTCGATTTCTTTCTTTCCAGATATTCCATAATAGGAACCCAGGAAGGAGTTGCCAGAGAGAGTTGAGGAGCTTGCTTTGATATGGGGCTTGAGGCCAGTTGCGAAGGGTCGCTTTGAGGTCTCCCTGAACTCTGTGATCCTTTTGGCATCTGAAGGTGGCTTTGTCCCATAGTTGCTTTGCTAGGCGACAATGAAATAACAGATGGATTGCAGTTTCTTCCTCTTGTCGGCAGTTGAGACAGATGGATGGCCCTAAGAAGCTTCTTTTGCGAAGGTTGTCCCATGTAAGAATCCTGTTGTGGGATAGAAGCCATAAGAATGTGGATACCTTGGGCCAGAGATGGGAATCCCAGACTTGATTCCATATTTTGTCCTTAGTGATTCTGTCCTGGATGATGATGTTGTAAGCCTCTCTGGTTGAAAAGGTGCCCTTCTCTTCGTATCCCCATCTTAGCAGATCCTGTCCGTCGTGTATGCTTATTTGCCTTTTTTGAAGTTCTGTATCTAGAGCTTGTATGAGGCCCTCGTTACCTGCTTCTCCTAAGATTTGATCTGCCCTTTGCCATTGTCTGCTTTTTTGGTTACCAGAGGGGTTCCAGTATCTGTGAACTGTTTCTGGGTTATGAGGACGAGGATGGGTAGGCGGAAGGTTTTGTATGAGGTCCCGGAGCTTTGGGAGCTGCTGCCAGGAGTCATCCCAAAATCTAGCGGTCTTTCCATCCCTTAGTTCCCAGAAGCAATGCCGTTGGATTAAATGTCTGTGTTGTATAGCAGCGTTCCATATGATAGAACCAGCACTTAGCTCCGACATACGGATTCTGTCCTCCATTGGTTTGTTATTGGCATATTTAGCAGTCCATAAAGAGGCCCAAGGAGTGTTGGGGTGGGCTAGCCAAAGCCACCACAGTTTGGCTCCCATGACCGTATTACTGAGAGCTGGATCCCGGATTCCGATGCCTCCTGATTTCTTGGGAAGACAGACCTTGTCCCATTTAACCAATGCCCACTTGCGATTTTTTCCGAAACTGCCCCAGAGGAAATTGCGCTGGAGATTCCTTATGGATTTGAGTACCCATTGAGGGGCTGCTAAGAGAGTGAACAAATAAAGCGGTAAGGATTGTAAGATGGCTTTGATGAGAATGATTCTGCTGGCCATGTTCAGGGCTCTATGGGTCCAGAGAGAAAGCTTGGCTTCGAATTTGTCCAGAAGATCAGTCCATGAGGCATGTTTTAGGGCGGATAGAATCATGGGAGCACCCAGGTATTTAGAGGGGAGCTTAGCAATGGTGAAGCCTAAAATTCGAGCGATCGAGTATTGAGTGGTGATAGGGGTATTGAAGAAAAAGATTTGAGATTTAATTCGATTGATGAGAGCACCTGAGGCTTCTGAGAAGGTAGACAGGAGATCTTTGAGGAGACGAGCTTCTTGGACGGAGGGGTGGCCAAAGAGGATATTGTCATCCACAAATTTTTGATGGGTGTATGCGGGGGAGTTGTTAAAAGAGAGGCCTTTCAGATTGTGAGAGAGAGCGGCAGATTTGATGGTGCGACCAAGACCCTCAGCAACTATGACAAAGAGAAAGGGAGAGAGTGGGTCTCCCTGCCTGATGCCTCTGGAGGGGCGGAAGGTGTCAGAGGGAATGCCATTGATTAAGATAGAAAAGAATGAAAAAGAGATAAGACTGATTAGCCATCTAGTCCAAGAGGGATCGAAACCAAAAGCATTTAAAATTTTTTGAATATAGATCCAACTTATGCTATCGAAGGCCTTTGAGAGATCTATTTTTAGCAGCATACCTGGCTTTTTAGATTGCTTCAGAGAATGGCGGATCTCGTGAGTGAGGATGATTCCGTCAGTGATTTGACGACCTTCAACATAGCCTAATTGCTCTGGGGAGATGAGGAGAGGAAGCAGAGGTTTCAACCGATTTGCGATGACTTTTGAGACTATTTTGTAAGTGATGTTGCAGAGAGCAATAGGGCGATATTTTTCCAGTTTGTTGGCTTCCGCTGACTTGGGGATGAGGGCCAGGAAGGTGGCGTTCAACCCTGGGTACATCCATCGTAGAGCTCTTGATTCCTCGACCAGTTGCCAGACCTCTATTTGAATAAGATCCCAGAAGTGATGGAAAAAATCTGAGGTAAAGCCATCAGGCCCTGGGGCTTTCCCGGATTTTAAGTTTCTGACTGTCGTGTCCACTTCGTGAAGCTGGATAGGTTGGAGAAGGAGGTTGTTGTGCTCAGGGGAGATGAGTCGGGGGATGTGAGCGAGAATTTTCTCAATAGCTGGGAGCCTGTCAATATTTGGTTCCTGATGAACTTTCTGAAAGTAGCGGAGAAAATTTTCTTCAATCCCTTCATGTGATTCCACGCGTTCTCCTTGATCATTTTGGATGTGGGCGATCAGGTTGTGCATTCTGCGCTGAACCGTGGTATTATGGAAGAAATTAGTGTTCTTCTCCCCCTCCTTCAGCCATTTAATACGAGATTTCTACCTCCATAGAATTTCCTCTTGTTGGGCTCTATTTTGTAGTTGATCTTCAATCCTCTGTTCCTTTTGGGTGAGTTCAATGGTGCGTCCTTCAGCCATGATCCTGCTCTGAATTTGCTTCATTTCCTGGTTGAGCGCCGCTTGAGCTACGAAGATGTTACCAAAAGTGTCCTGATTCCATTGTTTGATTTCTTTTTTAAGGTGTTGAAGTTTCTTTTGGAATCGAGCCATTTTTTATTTTTCGGAGGGTTGGAATTTGAGCCAGGATTGTTTGACAAAATCCTTGAAATGAGGATGAGTTAGCCAAAAAGATTCGAAGCGAAAGGGTCGCTTGGTAGTGTTACCTGGTCTCTGCCATTGAAGTTCAATAGGCCAATGGTCTGATCCTAATATAGGCAGAATGGAAGAGATTATATCCCCTCCTAGATAGGGAGCATTGTCTGAAATGAGAAAGCGGTCTAGCCTGGAGGCAATTTGGTGAGTTCCTTCCCTTTTGTTGGTCCATGTGAATATGCCATTGTTTGAGGGTAGATCGATTAGCCAGTTCGATCTCACAAAGTCTTTGAGGAGGTGGCCATCCCGGATGCCAATGTCCCTGCCTCCTTGCTTTTCTTCAGTTCTTGTTATCATATTGAAGTCCCCTCTTGCTATCCATAGAGGGTATTTCCTGTTTGAGTTGAGAGCTGAAAGATGGTCCAAAACTTCTGCTTTTAGATGAGAGTCTTGCGGAAAGTACACATTGGTAATGTGTCCATGAGTGTTGGTGCCGAGCAGGTGAAATGTGGCTTGTATGAAATGCTTGTTGGCATGAATATTACTGAGCTGTATGATTCTGGAGTCCCAGAGGATTGCTAGGCCTCCCGAGGTGCCTCGCGCATCCACTGCTGAGATTTGCCCTCCTGGCCAAACTTTTACTGCTATCTTTTCCAGAAATTTCATGTTGCATTTGGTTTCTTGTACAAAGAGAATGTTTGGTTTCTCCTGCATGAGCATGTTTTTTAGGAGTCTGCCTTTCCTGGGGCTATTGAGCCCTCTTATGTTCCATGAGATGAGCTTCATTGAGAGGGATGGGGATGGATGTTGTAGAACTTGGTCAGCTTTGGATATCGACCTGACTCTACAAGCACTTCTCCAATCTTGATAGTTTTTTCCAGGGTTGTTTTCCGGCCTCGCTTTTTGCTATCTTTTATGATGAATTTGCCATCCCACTGGCTTCCTATCTGCACCCCAAGGGAGTGTTTCTTGTGCGCTTTTTGCAAAACTTCTTCCAGCTTATCTAGTTGTCTTTCCGGTATCTTGTCGAAATTCCTTGTTTTACAGGCTAACTCCAAAGTGAGTAAGTCTAGATCCCCTATATCCACGTTGTCTGAATCTTCTTCCATGAGCTCTGGTTCTGGAGGGGCAACATCTTCTTCGTTTGATTTTTTTTTACTCGATTCTAGGATCTCTGTTTCCATTGCTTGGAGGCCATCCGCATGAGGATCTGAAGGAGAGATATGATTCTTGTCAAGCCTAGGATCTTGATGCTGAGGGTTAGGGCCTTCCGAGAGCTCCCGAACAAGGGTTTTTATCTTTTGCATTTCCGGATTCGGATCTTGTTCTTCCAGATTGGCTAGAGCGTCAAAGCTATTGGTGCTGGGCTCTTTAGATTTGTTAGCAGAGTCTGTTTTTACATTGGTTGAGGGTTTTTTGTTCCCTCGCCGGCGATTGACTACCTTGGTCAACCCATCTGCTTCTTTCTTGTCTGTCTGGGCACTGTCGGCTGTAGTTCTGTTGAGCGGGCAATCCCTAAACAGATGCCCAAGTTTGTGGCATTTCTGGCATCTAAACGGAACGTGTTCATAATCAATCATTTGAATCCATTCAGAGTCTTCATGTCGGAATCTTACCTTGTCCGACAGGGGCTGTTTGAGATCCATGTAGACACAGATGCGCGCGTAGGATGTGAATCTGCAATATTGGTGTCTTCCGCCGCCTTGATGAACTCCCCCAACTTGTTTCTGATTTCCTTCAGCGATGATTCTTCCCAGTACTCCCATGGAAGCGAATAGAGCCTGATCCAGACTGGCGCATAGCTGAGATCTTCTTTATCTGGGTTAAATCTTTCCACCCAGCTTCTCAGATACAGGCCTGCTACATTGAAGAAGTAAGGTCCGCCATCGATAACCTTATTGTGATCTTCCAGACAGTTAAAGACAACAGTGAAAAAGCCTTTTGGACCGATATGCAGAGAGATTTGGCCTTTGGGTGCCCATTTAGTATTGATCCAGGTGCTGAGCGCCCTTTCAGTAGGCCAGATCCTGATAAACTTGTCGATGAGAGCATGATCTCTCATATATTGGATTCTGGCATTTATTCTGTGGCTTGGAAATTCCACTGTGGGAATGATGGCTGCTACCGATTTGCAGGTGGCTGATTTGACTGTGGAGCCTTCTTCAGGATTCGCGCAATCGTCCTTAGAGTGCGTCCTTTCCTCTGCACTATCCTTTGGATTTGGTTCTTTGTCCGTCGCGATACCTTTCTGCCTAGAGTCAGCAAGATTTGGGGGAGGGTCAGAGTCCCCCCCCATCGCGGGCGTCATTGAGATGGCTTACAAGGTCACAGGTATGACAGCTACGGGCTGAGCTGATCCAGGCGTCAGAGGGCAGAGGGCAGGTTTTGCAGGCATGTCGTGGCAGTCTGAGCTGTGCCCAGAGGGAGGGAAACCGAAACCCTAAACAGCTTCCTCCATTGTTAACCAGTCGCTTCGCTCTGTGTTCCCCTTCATCATCCTCAACTTTTCTATTATCAATTAATAATTAAATTATAATAAATGATTCAATTTTTTTATATTTTATAATATTAAAATATTTATAAATAATAACTAAACTTAAAATTTATATAAATTAAAATTGCAATAGGCAAATATAAAATGTTCTCATTCCCAATTTAATATATTTTTAAAGTTAATGAAAATTTTCATTAAATAAAAATTATAAGTTTTTTATCACACCAAATTTTTTACTATATACCTACGCAAAAATTCCTTTAAAAACATCCACCAACATGATGTTGAATAATATTATTATATAAATTTATTTAATTACACACAACAAATTTATTACAATATTTCTTCATTGCCAGTTACACTTAATAATACCTCACACTTTAATTTAACTATATTTGAACTATGCAGGAGGGACTAGTTACTATGTCGCACTTGTTAATTACGTAAACAATTTATTTTTCCTATTGCTTTTACACGTCTCAATAATTTGTTTTTCTTTGTTGTTTTTCCCATCTTTTTTTATTAATTTGTTATGATTCTATATCTCTTATTTTAAATTTTTATTATTTTTATTAAATAAAACTAACTTCACACTATCACTGTATTGAGTATACTTATATAAAATATAATGAATAAAAATTTAATTTTAAATTTATTAAAATAAAATTTCCTTTTTAATTATGTTAAATAAAGCCTTTTCTATATATAACTTTTTAGTTATTAAATTTAAATTTTCATAAAAAAATATATTTTAAATTCATAATTATTTTCTATATTAAATATTATAATATCATTAAAAAATTAAATTTAGATTTTTCCATTGAGAAATTTCCTATCTTTTAAAGTTTGATAGTGTGAGATTCATGGACAATCCAATGGATAGCTGAAAGCCTATTATATATCAAATTTAATGACGGCGACCATATCTAAGCTTGGATTAATATAGGCTTTCGGGTAAAGCCTAACCAGTATAGTCACGAATTAATAGTTCGTAAACATGGTATGGGAACTCTTCTAGGTACACCAATACCAATCAATAATACTTTAATGTCTTATCCATGTAATCAAATTTTCATTTTAACCAGAAGTTGGGTTGGTCGAATACAGATATCCAAAGTGAATCATAATATAATTTCCACTTTACCTCAGAGTAAAACCAATATTATGTGAATAGATGTTGAATATCTCACGTCGAAACATTCCTTGGCAAATATATTTCTGAACAAAATTGAAATTGAAATTTAGGTGCACGAAACTCGGGTCTTCCGATACATTATGATAATACTCGTAATTGCTAATGGAAGTGAAGACATTTATTGACGTCTTAAATTCAACGTCTAATAAACCAAGATTCTAGTTAGTTATTAATGAGTACTAGTACTATTGAGCGCTGGAAGGATGGTAGTCGTAACGCATTCAGATTCTAGTTAGTTATTAATGAGTGGGGGAAAATATAGGTAAAGTACACGGTGTAATATCTCTAATTTTGTGAACAGGCGAGTTATTTAGGGTTTTTATTTTTATTTTAGTAATATTAATTAAAAAAGGTAAATTTTATCGGAAAAATGTAGTTAGTATTTCTTTTAGTGAAGAATAGCAGCAAATTATTAATTTCTTAAATGGCGGTAAAAGCAATCTAGTGGAAAATCAATGTCATTAATAAAATAATATTAAAAACGACTCTAAAGATATGATGAGAAATTATAAAAAAATGGATTTATTTTTTGGATTAATTTTTGGTTATTACACTTCATATTTCATCTTTTTTTGGAGTTGTTTACAACAAGGGCTAAAGTGTTGTTTAGCATCACGGACTCAAGTGAAATTCCACCCTCATTTAAGAGAACTTCGAGTATTTTCCTAGTGAGGCAATTTGGGAGCTCAATTCAGAGCTTCCATTGGACGTCATTGTAGGAGTTTATTCAGTTGTGTGTTCTTCTTGTGCACAGAGGTATTTTGTGGAGCACATTGTGGGAGCAAGAGTGGGCTAGAAGCTCCGAGATTTCACAAGGATTTTTTTTATTGTTAGACGGGAGTTTGGATAGTGATATTCTCAGTTGGATTGAAGGCTATTACTTGGGTCAATTTTTCTATCTCTTGGCAAGGGCACAAAATCTATTTGTGCAGGCGTTTAGGGAAGTGAAATTAGGGGTGATAAGGGCTGGAGATAGGAGGTATTTTTTCGTCAAAAATTTAGCTGGAGCTCAGAGAAATTTCCCATGGTAGATGTGGGCATGATTCATTAGTATCAAAATTGTGGGGCATTTTTTGGTGAGATTGGGAAATTCACACTTGTTGGGTTCATTGGATTAAGCCCAAACTCTTTTTGGGTTTTTGTGGGTTTCGTGAGAGGAGGCTATGATTATTGAATTGAGGCTTCTGTGATCCATATCAAGTTTATGAGAGATTTTTCAACGTAAATCACATGATATTTCATTTGTCGGCGCGTTTCGAACCAACCAGTGTGGTTCATCGTCAGGACAAGTTGAAGAATCAGATAAAGCTTTGCATGTTAAATAGACAAAGCAGAACCTCCAACGGCTATAATTCTTGATCGGGCAACGACTATATTGACCAACGACTAAATTTGACTGGAGATTAGTTAGTTGGACTAGGGGCATAAAAATAAGTTAATTTAATATTAAATTGGAAGTTAGTTATATTAAGTCAGAGGGACATTTGACTTCACATTTAATTTATATATATGTGCGTGTGTGTGTGTTAAAATAAAGTAATTTTAAATGGTTATTAAGTTAATAGTTAGTTATAAAAGGTATTAACTAATTAATAAATACATATAAAAAATATAAATATTAGAATAAGAATATAATATTAAGTTAATAGTTTATCTAATTGTTAAATTAACCTAGAGGATTTTTTAATTATTTAATAAATTATAGCTATGTTACCCCTGAATTGGTGGATAAGTTTGGTTTGAATAAGGAGTTGCATGCAAAATCTTGGTTAGTTCAGTTGGATATAGGTATGAAGAAGCAAGTTCATCATTGGGTAAGAGCTTGTGCATTTGATTTGAATGGTAAGCCTACATCAACACATTTGAATGTTCTACCATTGGGTTCATATAATATGTTATTGGGCATGGATTGGTTGTATCTACATAGAACCAAGGTTGACTGCTATGACAAGGCCATTGAATGTGTTGATGACAATGAAGAACCAAAAGTCTTGCAAGGTAAGAAGAAAGCTACATCAGTTAGGATGGTGATAGTTATGAAATAAAAATGTAGTCGTAGGAAAGTGTGCAAGCTATTTGTAGTACATATTTCTAGCGATAAGGGTAAGGAGGTTGAGGATGCAGATGTGTTGAATAAGTACCCAGTTTTACAACAGTTCAAGGATGTATTTCTTAAGGACATTATAGATTTTCCACCTCATAGGGAGGTAGACTTTTCTATTGAGTTAGTGCCATGGGAAGCTCCATTATCGAAAGAACCTTACAAGAGCACACCTTAGTTGGTTGAGTTAAAATTGTATTTGAAGGAGATGTTGGACAAGGGACACATTAGGCCAAGTGCATCACCTTGGGGCGCACCGTTCTTGTTTGTGAGGAAGAAAGATGGTACCCTTAGATTATGCATTGATTACATGTAGTTGAACAAAGTGACTATCAAGAATAGGTACCCTATGCCACAAATTGATGACTTGTTTGATCAGTTGAAGGGAGCAGTAGTGTTCTCGATGATTGACTTGAGATTTGAATACCATCATGTACGCATCAAAGAGGATGACATATACAAGACTGTGTTTAGGACCAGGTATGGGCATTATGATTTTGTTGTGGTTCCATTTGTCTTAACGAATGCTTCAGATACATTCATGTGTTTGATGAATAGTGTGTTGTGTCCATATTTGGATAAGTTTGCTATTATGTTCATTGATGATATACTAGTATATTCTAAAAATGAGGAAGAGCATGTTGAGCACTTACAAGCAGTGTTGAGGTTGTTCAGAGAGCATCAGTTGTATGCTAAGCTCAACAAATGTAGTTTATTTCAGAATGAGGTACACTAGTTGGGACATGTTGTCTCCAAGGAGAGAATTTCAGTAGATCCAAAGAAGATAAGGGCCATCATGGAGTGGGTAGCTCCTCAGAGGGTGGATGAGGTGAGATATTTCATGGGTTTGGCAAGCTATTATAGGAGGTTCATCAAGAACTTCTCACAGATTTCTTATCCTATCACATCACTACAGAGGAAAGGTAAGAATTTTGATTGGACTGAGGATTGTGATGTTAGCTTTGAGTAGCTTAAGAAGTTGCTGACACATGCACCAGTACTACAGATTGCAGATCTGGACAAAGAGTTTGTAGTATGTATAGATGCTTGCAAGAGAGGGTTTGGCGGAGTCCTTATGCAAGATGGGCAGGTGGTATGTTATGAGTCCCAAAAACTAAATGAGCACGAACAGAACGATCCCACGCATGATCAAGAGTTGGCAGTGATTATACATGCACCAAATATGTAGAGACAGTTCGACCTCATTTGGACACATTCAATCCTCTCTCTCTTATGCGAAGGAAGAAGCAGAAAAGGGCAGTGAAGAAGGAAAAGAAGAAGGAGAATTGTTTTTAGTCCCCCCCTCTCTCTTTCTCTCCAAATGTGCAAAGAATAGGGTTGAAATTCTGCAGTGTTTCGCTAGGGTTTTTGTTGCAGGCTAGGGTTTCAGAAGTCAAATTAGGTCAAGCGATGTAGCTGGAGGCAAAGAAGAAGCATTTATTGTCCACACGTGCGAAGTAGCAGCTGCTGCCAGGGGGACGAAGTTGCAAATCTGCAATTAGGGCCGAAAATATGTGGGTGGAGGTCAAAGAAGTGTTGTCAAAAGAGATTCTACTAAGTTTGGAAATAAGTAAAACAAACACATTATTGAGAAGTTGATCTTGGTCTTGGAAGGGATTTAGGGTTGGTCAAAGGTCTTGGTATTCGTCAATAAAGAATCTATAAGAAGAGATTGAAGGGTTTTCCTCTTAAGAGGAGAGGTTTTGCCCTAGAGCCTACATCTTGTGTACTTGTATCTTGTTAATCTTCTTGTTTTTGGTAGTTGTTTGATAATTGAAGAACACACTATAATAAGAATAATAAGAAGTTAATCTTGGTAAGTAAAAAGACATCATAAGCAATTTTCATAGTTAGAAGAATCATTAATGTTTTCTTGCCCTATATTTTTCAATAGGACTTACCTGATAGCATTAAATATGTTATTAGGCAAGATTTCATGGTTGCCCTTAGAAAATACAAGCCTCCTTAGAAAAACAGTAGCAAGCCAAAATTTGAAGCACTTAAGTCCTTAAACATGAGCCCTACCATTGTTATTCTGAAGGATGACAAAGGTGGGGTAGTTTTTATCTTAGATAGGGATTTCTATCATAGGAAAACGTTGGATGACCCTCATTACAACATTAGTTACAAGAATCTTAGTAAGAACCCTTTAAATAAAATATCAAAAGTTTTTTCTTTAGCTATTAAATCTATTAGCACCATTAATTCAATAAGCCTCAAGCTTATCAAGAGCAACCCTCTTACTCCCATGATCTATAAGCTTCCCAAGGTCCATAAATATGGAGTCAAACCATTCTGAAGACAATAGGTGGGTTGACTTGCCTTCTAGGTAAACATTTATCCCAGCAGCTAAAGCCTCTTTTTGGCTTTATGGAATCCGTTTTTAAGGACTATTCATCTTTTGTCAATTAGTTAATGGGTGTAAAGCTTAAGCATAATGATATTTGTGTGAGTTTTGATGTGGTTTCTTTGTACACCAATATCCCCATTAAGGAGGCTATTGAGGTGATCAATAAAGTTACTGATACCAACATAGCCAATTTAGTTAAGATATGCCTTACCTCTATCCTTTTCAACTTTCAAGGTGAATTCTATGAGAAAACCTGTGAAGTGGACATGGATTATTCGCTATCCCCTTTCGTTGATAACTTGTTCACGAAATATTTTGAATCCAAGGCATTCACTTGATCCCAATTATGGATCAAATTGTGAAAAAGGTTTGTAGATGATGCCTTCATCATCTGGCCTCAAGGGCATGAAAAAGTAAATCTATTTTTTCAGCGTCTTAATATTAGTCTAGCTCGATCAAGTTTACTATGGAATCAAAAGTCAACAGTAGACTTTTTTTCCTTGATGTGCTTGTCTCTAAAAATGATGATAGTTATTTTTCTCATCGTCTTTCGTAAGAAGACTCACACTGAGAAATATGTTTGTGTAAGTTCCCACGATTACCATGCCTAAAAACTTAGAGTTCTCAACACATTGGAAACTCCAGTTTTGAGGGTGTCGAATGAAAGTCACTTGGATGATGAGAAACCTCATCTTCTTGAAATATTAAAAATAATGGTTACAATAAGAACCTAGGTCTCAAAGCTTTCTTAAACACAAGCAATGGTCCAAAGATAATGAAAGAGCATGGAGATTGGGTTACCAAAGTCCAGCTTCCCTTTATATAAGTAACCATCGACAAGATTTCTCAAATTCTTATGAAGCACAAGGTCCTTTCTACCATTATGCCTCTGAATACCATTTGGATTTACCTTAGATCAATTAAGGACTAGACCCTAGATATTTAAAAGGTGTTTATGTAATCCCTTGTTCATGTGGGAATCCCTAGATTAAAGAAATTGGTCATTTCATAAGACAGAGGATTAAAAATCTTGCAACCAACACCAAACATTGTAGGAATTGCTACTCAGCTCTAAGAAAACATGTTGAGAAGACAATACACCGTATTTGTATAGAATATTCTCAGGGCATTGCCAAGATTGATCATTTCGATCACGGAAAATTCAGAGAAACCATAGAAATTGAAAGATCTAATTCTCTAAATAGGGATGATGGTTGGAATATTAGCACATATTGGAACCTTGCCGTATCCCCCTAAAAGTCTTCATCCTTGATCATGCTTTATTTATTTTGAGTGGTATGTTCCTTTCTTTTCCCTTCAGTTTCATTTTAATTTAAGATTTATAATTTTTCTCTTTTCTTTTATTCATAGCAATGAGCTTAACCCTTTCTTTCTTTCTTGGTTTTAAAGCTTGATTTGATTTTATTTATGTATGTCCTTTCTAATCATTTTGATAATATTTTATTTCTTTATTTATATGCTTGTCTTTTTTTCATTAATTATTCCTTCTTGTGCAACTCTTAGTGATATATTTAGGTATTTTAAAATACATCGTGACATTAGTATTAATATATCTTAATATTTTAGATTTTATTATTGATGTATTTATTAATATATGAAAACATTTTTAATTTTTAATTTTTATTACTGTGTATGTTTATTTAAATAATAATATATATATTATAATATATATATATATATATATATATAAATATATATATAAAATTATATATTTTAATAATTAAAATAATATTTTATTGTTTTTTATTTGATTCTTCTTATTATATTAATATTAACGATATATTAGTTACTATTTATTAGTTATATTGTCTATTTATTAGTTGTTTTTTGCTTATTTATTAATTTTATATACATTTACATTGTAAGGCGTTCTCGGTAAGAAGAACTCCCCTCTCATGCTGTCAGGCCAGGTAGTAACTCCAATAGGCAGTAAAACTGATTCATCTGATTTCATTAGGTAGGCTATTGTTATATACAAAAGGGTGTGACTGCTCAGTTCATCTTCTGATGACTGTTCACATTCCTAATTTAACTATTTACATAAATTCACCCAATCGTGAGGATTAGGTGTCAACATTCCCCCCCTTAATCTGAAGGGATGTTGGTGAGTCCAAGCATCATTCTGAATCTTTCAAGTTTTTATCTTCTAAGCGCTTTGGTGAAGATATCTGCAATTTGCTCATTTGTGGAACAATGACAGAGATGGATTGTTTTGGCCTCAACATGATGTCAGATTAGATGATATTTAGTATTGATGTGCTTTGTTCGATCATGGAACTTTGGGTTCTTGGCCAACTTTATTGAAGAGGTGTTTTCAATCATGAGTGGAGTTGATTGTACTTGTTTTACCTGCAAATCTTCAAGAATTTTCCTGAGCCACACAATTTCCTTTGTTGCTTCAACTGCTGCCACGTATTCTGCTTCTGTTGTGGAATCTGCTGGAACTGATTGTTTGCGTGATCTCCAGGAGACAACTCCTGATCCAAGACTCATAGCATATCCTGAA
>APFE030406041.1:0-19675 GCA_000404065.3 Pinus taeda
GAAGCATCACATTCCACAATAAAAGTTTTTGTGAAGTCCGGTGTAGCTAAGACAGGTGCTTGGCACATTGCCTCTTTAAGATGTTCGAAGGACTTTGTTGCTTCTGGAGTCCATGAAAATGCATTTTTCTTCAATAGTGTTGTTAGAGGTGCTGCTATTCTCCCATAGTTCTTAACAAACTTGCGATAATACCCTGTCAACCCGAGAAATCCTCGTAGATGCTTTATGGATGTGGGAATTCTCCATTCCTTAATGGCTTTAATTTTGCTAGGGTCTACCTTAACTCCTTCATGAGATACAATATGACCCAGATATTCCACCTCTTGTACTCCAAAGAAACATTTGGATCTTTTTGCATATTATTGTTTCTCCTCCAATAGTTGTAGCACCCTGTCAACATGTTCAACATGATCCTTCCAAGACTTGTTGTAGATTAGTATATCATCAAAAAATACTAACACAAATTTTCTAAGGAATGGTTTGGAAATTGAATTCATTAAACCTTGAAATGTTGAAGGTGCATTGGTAAGGCCAAAAGGCATGACCAAAAATTCATAATGACCCTCATGAGTTCTAAATGCTGTTTTTGGAATGTCTTCAGTCTTCATTCTGATTTGATGATATCCTGAACGGAGATCCAACTTGGTGAAGTAAATTGATCCATGCAATTCATCTAGTAATTCATCAATGACAGGAATGGGAAACTTATCTTTAATAGTGAGCTTGTTGAGCTCCCTATAATCCAGACACATGCACCATGATCATCCTTCTTGTGCACCAATACTACTGGAGCAGAGAAAGAACTTTGACTCGGTTGAATTATACCAGCCTCTAGCATTTCTGCAACCATACGTTCAATTTCACTTTTTTGGACATAGGGATATCTGTACGGCCTGATGTTCGGAGGAACACTTCCTGGAATCAGATGAATAGCATGATCATGATCACGCATAGGTGGGAGACCTTTGGGAGTCTCAAATACCTTGGAATGATTGTCCAGGACTTTTTGGAGATTTGGAAAAATAGATGATTCCAATGTGGAAACATCTAGCGAACATAATTGTGCAATTACACCTCTTTGCTCCTTTTTTTAGAAGCTTTGTCATTCCATTAAAGCTGATTATCTTTCTTGGTTTCCCTGCATACCCCTTAATTCAACTTCCTTTCCTTCTGTAGAAAATTCCATGAAAAGTTCTTGAAAATTAAAAGCTATTGTACCCAGGGATTGTAGCCATTGGACTCCTAGTACAACATTAGCACCTCCCATTGGAATGGAAAGCATTGGGCTAGTCAATGCATATTCTCCCATCGATAGCTTGACATTATGGCACTTTCCAGAGCAATTTATTGTTCCTCCATTTGCAATCATCACTTGACACTCTGGTGCTGGATATAGGAAGCAATTCAACTCTTTCGCTACCTTACAATGAATAAAATTGTGGGTGCTTCCTGAATCAATCAACACTATTACCTTTTTCTTCTTGATTTGTCCTTCTATATTGATGGTTTGAGGAGTGGTAATTCCCGCCAATGCATTACAAGATATGGTTGGATTCATTTTTTCTTCATCTAGGCTTTGTTCATGGAGTATATCCTCTTCTTTTGACCTTTATTTCTCCTTTTCTTCTTCCTCTTCACAATCTATGTAGAATAATTTCTTCTCAGCACACTTATGACCTTTAGTGAATTTGCTATCACAACTGTAACAAAGTCCTTTTTCTCTTTTCTTCCAATTGTTGTGGTGTCAACCTTATAGGTTGTGGAAGGCTAGCGACAACAACACTTCCGTCTTTATAGATGTGAGTGGTATGCTTCCTGGTTGCCATAATTTTGCTTTCCATTTTTCTTGCTAACCTGAATGCCTTCTCTAATGAATCAGGTTCCCAAAGGCGAACATCATGTTGGATATTATCCTTTAAAGACCCCATGAGCACATATTCAAAAATATAATAGAAATATGAATAAGAAATAGAGCAAAAGAAGGTTAGTTTTATTAAAAATATATGAGTAAAACATATCAAATTAGCAGGTTTCTACGAAAACCCATGGAAAAGCTTAGTTCTAGAATATTTGTAATGTAATAAAAATCATATACAAATATTTTAGAAAGTAATAAATGATAAGACAACTTTCAAAACACACTCAAACAATCTAATATAACTTTGAACAACCTACTTTCTCTACAAAATTGATGGCTATTAGCACTAGATAATAACAAAATATACCTTCTACTAGAAAATAAATTGCAAGAAATCCAAGCTACCTATAAGAAAGTACTCAAAGGTTGAATGGATTTACCTTCAAATTACATCTCCCCTTTGAAAGAAGTCTACTACCACCTTTGGATAATCTTATTAGACTCACAGAAAAATGAAATCAGAAGAAAAAATGACAGCAAAAAATTATTAATTCTCCTCACATTGTTCTCTCTCTCCTTCATAGGCTCCATCCTCTTATAGAGAAATTCAAATTAGTTTGGGAAGTTGAACTACTTGAGAGATTTGTTTATATTTATTTTTAATCAAGTTTTTATTAGAATGTGGGAAGGAGCTTTTTGAAGGAATAAGTTAAAATAAATTTAACTTTTTATTGAAAATACCAATAACAAATGTTAAAAATAACATTTAGAAATTCTAATTTAATTTTTCCTTGAACTAAATTGGGAATTAAATTGAAATTCTATTCTCATAGAAATTTATAATAGTTAACTAAGTTAGATTGACTTAGTTGGATTAGGAAATTCGAGCTGAAAGTCTATCTAGAGTCATGTAAAGTGATCCCTAAATTTTAGGGGCCTAGGTTGAGTTATTTTGAGTTGTAATTAATTAACTCAGTGTAGCTGAGTTATAGTTAGTTAAACTAGTTCTAACTGTTGGAGGAACTAGTACGAGGTCTAGTAGTGGGGACAAGCACTAGTGCATCCTCAGTGCCACACTAGTTAACTGAAGATCACTTCATAAATAATTCATGCATGTTAGTTCAAAGGAAGACCCATTTGATATTAGAGTTCAAGGACAATGCACTATCAGATTTATAATTTTTTAAATTATACAAATGATGCATGTAATCAGTTGAGGGCCTATAGATGGATTGCATAATTATGGAGTGCAGATTTGCCAATTAAATATGAGATAATTATCTTAGGAATTGCATAAGGAAGTAGGAGCTTGGAAGGCTAGGAATTTGGCAAAGTGTTGGCCAAAGGAAGTCAATCAGGTAGACGATAGGAAATACTTGTGTAGGTTGAGCAAATCATATTGTATTCATCCAAGACTTGCCTAAGAAGCATAAAGATAGATTGTACTAGTGCAAAAATTGTTTGTGTTGAACAAGAATTGTATTTTATTCTCATATATTCTAGTTAATGTAATATAAATAGTTGGGGTTTTTAGTAGTTTCTTTCCCCAGATAAATACTGTGTTATGTGTGATTGATATTCTTCCTTTTCTGCTTATTATTTTCATTGATCAATTTTCGTTTTCGCTGAAGATTAGAGTATATTCTTGTTTAGTGTTTTAGCATATCACATAAGCTGTTGAATCTACAACAAAAGTCTACATGGCATCAAAGATAAATACAATATAGAAGAGGATAATTCGAGTTTGTTGTGCAGGTGAAATCAAATTTGCAAGTTCATACTTCAGAGCTAGGAATATGTCATTCTACAGCTTGAGACTTGAGTATGCCCCAGAGGGCAACATTACATAGTTTGGAAGGACAGGATGGAGGCAATGCTGGAAGACAATGGCCTCAAGGAATTCATAGAACATGATATTCCTAAGCCTCCAGAATCGGATGCTAAAGACTTGGATGAATGGAGAAAGTGTGTGGAAAAAGAGAGAAGGATTATCCAGGAAGGAGTTTGAGATCACATTGTGTTAAAACTGGCAACTAGGGCTAAAATCCATGCGGGTCATCTTACTTATGGTAGTTGATATTTTTCTTGGATCCCTCTCATCGAGAGGTGTAGGATTGATCTAAATATCATCCAATTCTGATAAGTATTCATTTAGATATAAATTTATTTGTGTTATGGGACAATTCGTCAAGGTCAGCTAGCAACCAAATAAACCCCACATGTGCTCAACGTTTTAGTATAAATAGAGGTGGCCTTCAAGTCATTTCAACACACTTGGGATCTATTTCTCTCTCTACTTGTCTTTGGGTTTTAGTAGGATGAGAGATCCCAAGGAATAATGTTTCCCTGATCTAGAGGGCAGAAAGCCAGAACTGCCGGAAAAGCTAGAAAAGCCGGAAAAGTCAAAACTGCCAGAAAAGCCGGAAAAACTGGAATTGTCGGAAAAGCTAGAACTCATGGAAAAGTTGGAAATGCCAGAAAATCCAGAACTGACAGAAAAGTCAGAAAAGTCGGAATTGTCGGAAAAGCTGGAATTGCTAGAAAAGCCGGAAATGCCGGAAAAGTCGGAAATGCTAGAAAAGCTGAAACTACCAAAAAAGCTGAAAAATCTAGAATTTCCAGAAAAGCAGGAACTGCTGGAAAAGATGGAACTGCTGGAAAATCCGGAAAAGCTAGAAAAGCCGGAACTACCGGAAAAGCCGGAACTGCTGGAAAAGCCGAAAAAGGTGGAAAATTTGGAAATGTCGGAATTGCCGGAACTGTTAGAAAAGCCAGAATAGTTAGAAAATACAGAACTGCTAGGACTTCCAGAACTACTACGAACAACCAAAACTATCGGAACTATCAACAATAGCTAGAACTTCCGGGAACAGTCAGAACTGCTAGAACTTCCAGGAACTACCGAAACAGCTGGAGCATCTGTCTCCAAAGGAGAGCAGCATGCAAGGGACAACTAACTAATATTGGGACAATTGTATGGTACTTAGCAGCAAATACACCAAGCATGCAATGTTACAGCTAGCATGCAACAACAAGCATGCTAAGGACAACAAGCATGTTAGGGACAACAAGTAATCAAGGGACAACAAGCAAGCAAGGTGCAACCAACACATAGGTCAGGATGGCAACATGGTGCAACAATGGCACATAATGTAGTACAGTGATGGGTACAGTCATGATTAATGAAGCGTGATGAGATGCAGCATAGTGATGATGGGTGCAACATGGTGCAGCGCAGTGAGGTGCATGATGACAAAATGCAACACAACAATAGGTGAAGGAGTCACCTTGGAGAATTAGTTGAAGAAACATGTCTTCAACTGATCTCATGTATCATCTTCTTAGAGATGATCTATTCTCTTATCTAGATAAGTCAAAGTGTTGACTTCTGTTGTAAATATATTATCTCTCTCTCTGCTAAACTATTGATGAACATATAAGAAGAAATGATCAAGGGTTTCCCCACATTGGGGTTTGTCCCTAGCTAGTGCCACATCTTGTGTCCTCTTGTCTTGGCTTGTCTTCTGCGATTTATGTTTATGTTCTATCTACATTTTACTTTAATGCTGATGTGATTGCTAATCTGGAAAAAATATTGAGCTAACTATGAAAATTGAAATAAATTTCTCTAAGCATAGAACATACCTAAAATTAACACATTCTCCAATATCCACGGTAAGGACACTCCATTTGCAATGTGGAAGGAATTGATGAACCTATTTCAAAATTGTAGTGACCGTAGGAAGTTGGCACTAAAGGAAAAACTCAGAAAGATCAAGATGGAGAAGGGTGAATCTATTCTTAAGTACTTGACCAAGTTCACCCATTGTTGGGATGAGCTTGGAAGTGTCAGGATTATTGTTGCCGAAGGTGATTGGTGAGCCTAGCACTTCTAGGACATCCCAAGAGATAGCACCATTACCAAGTCTCTGTTAATGGGAGGGAGAAGCTACCAGAGTGGGATCAGTTGTGGTCCAAATTGGTACAAGAAGAGTTTCGACGGAACACTAGAGATGGGACCTCTTCCAAAGAAGTGGAAGAGGACTTTGCATTAGTCAGCAAAGGAAAGAAAGCCAAGGGAAAGAAGTCCCTGGGAAAGGAGGGTGGAAAAAAAAGGACTTTTCAAACATCAAGTGTTTTCACTATCACATGTACAAGCACTATGTCATGGATTTCCTGCAGAAGAAAGCAAGCAAGAAGGATACTACAATAGCAACAATAGGTGAAGCTCTAGCTTCACAATTTGAGCTTGATTTCAATCTCATTACATGTGATGAGGCTCATCAATAGGTATATCACAAGGGTCACAATGCCATCCTCCAGCTTTAGAATTATCTCTTTCTCACATTTATTTACAAATTTTGTTATATTATACTTAGTGAGGAGGATAAAATATGTGTTGCTATGTCATGTGGCCTAACATGTTTTAAAAGCAGAAGCTTGGAGTAGACAAAAAGGAGAGATTCTAGGGGGTTGTCTACCTCATTAACTCCTTCAATAAGCCAAGATCACCACTTTGTCTCTCATCAACTTAGAGTCATTGATAGCCAAGCAAGACGAGGTCATTGGCAGCCAAGCCAATGTAGTTTAAGAAAGATCTAGATCTACCTTTCTCGAGTTTTGGGAGACAAACACCTCTATTTTCTAGGGAGATGTTGGTAGCTACCCTTTTGTATAAATAAACATGCTAAGGAACTCATTATGATTCAAATTTTGGTTGCAGCTAAGAAGCTATTAATCTCAAGCACTTGTGACTACTATTTTTGACTTATTATGTGATGTATTTAACATTTCTGCAATGATAATGAGAAGTTTCTTATTGATCCATCACTAAGCTAGTTCAAAGAGTTGAGGCTCTGGTGTTTGGGACCAACCCTAGTAGCTTAGGTCCCTCTTATGTATTGGTATTCTTCTTTAGCTTATAATGTTTATTAGTTTCTACATTTTAGTAGAATATACTTCCTATTGGCTTAGTGGGGTCTGACCCAGGTTTAGGAGTGATTTAGCCAAGCAAATCCCGTAACTACTAGCCCTTTTGGCAACAGCCCACTGAGTGTAGAATGAGGTCTCACCCGAAGTAGTATGGGAGGGTGCTAGAACTAGGTTTCACACCCCGAGAATGTCTGATATGAGGTGATTGGTATGCTGTCTAACCTTTGCACTTACTGCACTACACACACCTGCGGGCACCCCGCGCCCTGTGATACTATCTTCATGTAGTACTAACCGCAGCATGGCCCATGTTATTTATCCAAGTCTTCCTTAATTAGGTTTTGTTTAGTTGATTACTTAGATTCTTTTCATGTATAAGCATCCATACAAGTAGTTATCAACTGTGTGAAGTAAATAAACGGAGTAAAAGTAA
The DNA here is from genome assembly GCA_000404065.3 of Pinus taeda. Classification (NCBI taxonomy): domain Eukaryota; kingdom Viridiplantae; phylum Streptophyta; class Pinopsida; order Pinales; family Pinaceae; genus Pinus; species Pinus taeda. Next base: position 7,224 of record APFE030406041.1, read on the forward strand.
GGCACAACATCAAAGTATAGATTGAAGAATAGATGCACAAGGTAAACTTCTCTTTATTAACTTTCAATCCCAATTACAGACTCGACTCTTCCCTATGAAATCAACTACAGGGGTCCGCGCACTCAACTGCAAACTCTACTAGGCCTCTATGCACTCAACTGCAGAGCCTTCACGTAGTACTAACTGCAGCATGGCCCATGTTATTTATCCAAGTCTTCCTTAATTAGGTTTTGTTTAGCTGATTACTTAGATTCTTTTCATGTATAAGCATCCATACAAGTAGTTATCAACTGCGTGAAGTAAATAAACGGAGTAAAAGTAAGGCACAACATCAAAGTATAGATTGAAGAATAGATGCACAACGTAAACTTCTCTTTATTAAATTTCAATCCCAATTACAGACTCGACTCTGCCCTATGAACTCAACTGCAGGGGTCCGCGCACTCAACTGCAAACTCTACTAGGCCTCTATGCACTCAACTGCAGAGCCTTTACCTACTACTATAACCGACTACACTTCAAATCTAACTCTAGCCCTCAACCATGCCTTCGTTATTCTATCTATTACTTAGCTTAGCTATCTTTACACTTAGAGCCTCACTCTATTTATACAATCCCATGGTCCGCAGACCATGGGTAGGCCGACACATCTTTACATTAAATTACAATATTTTAGGGTGGACAACCCTATGACTCATCTTAGACTTTTCACTCTGCGGCCGCAATTCACGGAGTCTAACAATCTTATTGACCAAAAATTGGGCTTTGAGCCCCAAAACATGTTGCAGGGGATCCCATGCCCAGCAGGGCCCCAACACAATCATTGTGACTCGTCCCGATTCACTCTGCTGGTGCGGGGATCTTGGCATGGAGCCCCTCCAACTATGCCTGTGCTGTGCGAAGGTCTAAAATGCACCGTTTGTTTCGTTTGCTGGATTTGGTCCATTCTTGATTCTGAATCATCTACATCTGACTCGTGTCTCTTCTTTGGTACTGGCTTCTAGTGCTTGTGTTTATAGTCTCACACCCTTGTTTAGCTCCTCGAGTCTCAAAGACTATACTTCGGTTGGTTAGTCATATATTCGACCCACCCGTGTAGGGCTTCAGGTCACTGTCGTTTACATTTCCTGGGAAGGGTTCCCCATAAGTTTGACTAACTGGACCGCGCCTCCGTCTCTGACCTCTTTTACCAAATATGGTCCCAACCAGTGCATTCTGAACTTTCTAGGAAATTTTTCAAACTTACTATCATACAATAGCACTAAGTCGTTTACCTTGAAGGTGCACAACTTGATATGGCGATCGTGCCAGGCTTTTTCATGCTGCTTTTGTACCTATTGGTGAAATCCAACTAGAAATCATTCTTCCTCGAGTTCTTCTAGTTGCATAAGCCTTTCTTCCAGAGCTTTGTGGTCCATCATGCCTGTGAGCGCTGCTATTCGCAGACTAGGTACGATGTATTCCATCGGCATGACTGCTTCCATTCCATAGACCAACTGGAATGGTGTCTTTCCCATCAATTTCTTGCACGTTGTCTTATATGCCTATAACACAATAGGTACACGTAGGACCCAGTCATCCCGTTGTGCGTTGCATACTTTGGTCAACGCAGTCTCTAGTATTTTATTGAATGCTTCTACTATTCCATTAGCCTGTGGGTGGTATGGTGTACTTTTCTGGTGATAAACCTAAAACTCTTCTGTGAGCACGCTGATGGTTTCATTTAAGAAATGTGTTCCGCTATCGCTCATTAAGATTTTCAGGCAACCAAATTATGTCAACACTTTTTCGAACAGAAACTTTGCAGTCGTGGCAACAGTGTAGTCCTTCACCGGTTATGCTTCCCATCATGTCAAGTACTCCGTCGCAGTGATGATGTAGAACGCACCCATCTTTCCTTGATGTTTGATCGGGCCCACAAAGTCGATTGAGCATTTCTCAAACGACTGTAGTGTCATTTGGGGATTAGTGGCATCTCGTCCCTTCGTGATGGTTTTCCCATCCTTTGACATATATTGCAGGCCTTACAATGTGCTTTCGAATCCTCGTGCAGGGTCAGCCACCATAACCCTGCGCACATAATCTTTTGTGCAGTCATGTGTCCTACATAGTTTCCTCCTGCAGCACCCCCATGTGATTCCGTGAGGATCTGATCTTGTTCAAATTCAGGTATGTATCTTTGCAATATCTCATCGTTGCCTATCTTGTAGAGGTGCCCCGCGATGACAGAAAAGTTTGTCGCGCACACCACCAATTCCTTCTTCTGTTGGATTGAGTACTCCTTCGGCGCAGTCCCTGTTGTTATGAAATGGATGATATCTTTGAAGTGTCCGTCTGCAACGGATATTGCAAAGATATGTGCATCAAGTAGTCCCTCCTCCAAATTTGTGGGTTCCTTGCCAGTCTCAATTCGTGACAAGTGGTCTGGTCCTACATTTAAGCGTCCTGGCTTGACTATGACTTCAAAATCATATTCTCAAAACAGTAATAGTCATTTTCATATGCGCCCCCCCAACACAGGCTTGTTCACCAAATATTTCAACGCGGAATGGTCGGTATACTTCTTGAAATGTCCGCGAAGTAAATAGTGTCGGTATTTCTAGAGGGCATACACCATTTCCAAACCCTCGCATTCGGTGGTAGAGTAGTTATTTTCTGCTTTGGACGATCTTTGACTCGCAAACGCGATCGACTGATCCACACCTTCCGTGCCTTCCTGTGTGAGTACAGCTCCCAACGTGATACACGATGCATCAACATGTACATGAAATTCTACATCCCATTTTGGGAAAACCAAAATGGGTGTAGAGGCCAATTTCCCCTTTAGGACATCCAACTCTTCATGCAACCATCATTCTAGCAATATGTCACATCTTTTTTCAATAGCTTTTCCATCGGTGTAGTTATTTGGGCATAACTCTTGATAAACTTCCTATAGTAGCCTATGTGCCCCAAAGTAGCATAATTGGTTGACACTGCACGATGATTCTAGATTTAGAATAACAAAAATCTTTGTAGGGTCCACCATTAGGCCTTGTTTGTAGACCACATGGCCTAGTAGGTTTCCAAAGGGAACGAGGAAGGTACACTTTTTAAGGTTCAGTGCAATCTTGTGACGGTGTGTTCTGGAATTTATCCAAGACAAAGAATTAAAGGTATTACAGAATCAAGTGCATGGATGTGCCTATGTTACTTATGCAATGGATCGTTAAGATTGATAGAATACATATACACTGAGGCAATAAGAGAAAACATAACAGTCAAACATGTAAGCAAAACAAGTTTAATAAGGAGTTCACCCAATGCTCCTGGGCTACGTCTCTTGGTCTAGCCTTTTAGTGGTGGCCTCTCTATTATGTTTTCAAGCAGAGTTTTTACAACAGTGAGCTCGATTTGAGACTCACTAAATAGAATGAAGTTAGTAGGAATCGAGTGCACAGGCTCTCCTTACTGAAACTCGACCTCTGAGGGTCACAGTAGTATGACAGGCCTATGTTGAGGAGTTTGCTTGAACCTCTCAAGCCTTCAATGGAGTACACAGACTCTCTGACTCTCTCTAGCTCTGTCTGGCTCGATGCTGCCTTCAGGTCAGCTTGACTTCTACTCTCTATTCTATGCTATTATCTTCCTGCGTCTAGCTAACTCTTGTCTGCCTCTTTGTGTTTTCTTTTTCTACTTTTGTCAAGTCATGGCTTTAAAGCCAGTCTGTTCTTTTAACTATTCATTTCTGCTTCCCAACCTTCTAGTTTCCTTACCTCTGTCTGTTTGAATTCCTCTGCTCTATGTCATCATGACTGGGTAACGCCTCACAGGGAGGTGGCCACCTGTTTCCCAACAAACTGGGTGTCAAATTCCTTAAATCATTTTTGAATGGACGCTAATTCTGTTTGCTTCAAGATCTCCAGTGAATCATGAATCATTTTCCAAATCATCATCCACATCGGACTTCAAATCCCCTGTCATCTTGCTTTTTGACTTGTCAAATCCGTCAATCATTGGGATGCATATCCACCATTGATCTGGGCCCCCCAACTCCTATGGTCATCCTTCATATCGGGCGGACAAGTCGCACGATGTTTACCTGTCCGGTGTGGGCAGTTTTCTCTCTCATCCACCGGACGTGTGTCACTTGATGTGTGGCATTGGGTGGGACTCAATCAAAACTGCTTACCGCCTCGAGGCCTTCCGATATCCTACCGGTTTGTGGAATCCCGTGCTACAGAACCGAATGTGTTACTTTTCCAAATTTTATAGCGATTTCAGGTCCGGGCGCTTCGGGGCCTTCCTTCACTAAGGGGGATGCCCTACGATACGTGATTAGCGCTAATCACGTATCAAAAACCACCCCCGTTTCTTGATTTGGCCTTCGGTTTTGCTAGTTTGTGCCAGTGCGCGTTACCATGGATCAACAGTTGGCATGCTCGACCGAGGGTCCTCGTTGCTTTGATTTGGCCACAACTGCAACTGTTATGAGGATTCCTTCTGATAGCTTTTATTTTTTTCTAGGACTTGAATCTTTTAGCATAATTTGAAACAGTCATGAAAACTTAGAGAGTGTTTTAGGATCCAATTCAGATCAGGGCGGAAAGTATCCAACATCAAATGTAAGCTCACTACATGGTGCTCAACTAATCCAGAGACAGTCCAATCGTCCAGATAGACCTCCAAGAACTTGTGGATGTATTCTTTGAACGTTGCCACCACTATGCGTGAAAATATTGTTGACGCATTCTTTAGTCCAAAGGGCATAATAGTGTACTGAAAGTAGCCCCATTCTGTTGCGAAGGTTATTTTGCTCCTATCTTCCGGTGCGATCTTGATCTGATGGTACCCTGAGAAGCCATCCATGAATGAGTAAGCTTCCTGACTGCCAACATTCTCGAATACTGCATCTGTGAATGGTGTCGGGAATGGATCGTGAACATAGGGATCGTTAAGCTTCCTGAGGTCCACGCATATTCTTATTTCACCTTTCTATTTTTTCTCTTGCACCACCATAGGAATCACCCAGTCGGATTCTTCCACTGGTTCAATGATTCCGATTGTGAGCATTTTGTCTAATTCATCGCGGATCTTTTCTTTATACTTTGGATTCAAGCATTAAGGCTGTTGCTTAATTGGCTTCGCATCAGGTTTCAGGGTGATCTTCATCGTCCCTAAATCACCCACGATCCCTTTTAAGTCCGTAATTTTGGTCGGGAACAGGTCTTGGTATTCGTGGAGTAAATAAACGACCTTATCTACCATAAAATTGTCCCAATAGTCCCCAAGTGTTGCATACTTCAGCTCTGCTTCTATGCCAATGTTTACCTGCTTTGTTTTTTACGACGCGGTGATGTTGGAATCCTCAATTGATGGTCTTTGAACCTCGCGATAGCCTTCGGTTTTTGGAATATTAATATTTTCGGGGTCATCATCATCGTCCTCCACCTGCACATTATAGCACTCCAACGCACTACTTAACTGTACCGCCCATTCTGGCTAAAGTACTTCCATTGGCTATTGTGGTATTTTAAAGATAGCGGCTTTCACTGCTTGTAGCGCATCATCCACAGTATCTAACCACTGGTCTTTAAATGTGAATGTTAGAAAAAATCCCTCACACAAGACATTCCATATTCTTGTACCATGCTGGAGTTTTGTCTCAGTATACTAGTTCATGGGTATAACATCCAGGGTATGGTAGAATAAGCGTACCCATTCAGGTTGTGGTTCTTCCCTGTAGACCTTGGTCCATTTCGCGAGGTGCGTGCATGGGTCATCTCATCCATCGTATTTGTCTTCTAACCGTAGTTACAGTTTCCCAAATCATAGGTGTATCATCCTTCTACATCCACGCCAGTCCTCAAAATTTCCTTGATGTGTTCCCCACCATCGTGCGGGTGTTGCACACAGTGCCCACTTCAATGCATCAAACCGCTACTGTTCCAGTACTGCACTTTCAAATTTGCTCAGGAATTCATCCACTGCTATCAATCCATCATATGTCGACAGTTCTCTTGCCTCTGTTGTCACACAGTGCAGTGATCTAACCATCATGTTGCAATTTAGTGTCGGTACTTCATGCAACCGGTTCTGCCATTACTCTACTTCTTTGTCTGAATCCGAAGTGTAGGAGCTTTCGCGCTCCCACAAGATCCTCCCATATGTAGTCAGATTCACCCAATCCTAGTCTTGCGCAATTATCTTGTAAATACAATCAAGATCATCATCGCTATCATCATTGTGCATTGGTTCAGTGCAGCGCGCTCCTTCAGCTGGATCCAGTGGGACTACTACGCATAGTGAACTCTTCTCAAAGATCATTTTGCGCTTCTTCAGGTTGATGACTCCATTCATATTGGTGGCCCAGTCTATTCCTAACAATGCGGGATAGGGATTTCTATCATCGACAATCTCTATTACTTCAAAATCCACCTGCGTGCTCACACCTTCAATATCAACTGTTACCCCTTGTAACCTTCCCATGGGCAAAATCTTCTGTTGGTTTTCCATTCGTAATTGAATAAGGGACCATTGTAACTTAGGCCTACCCATGCGTTCCCATGTTTTCTTCGGTAATACATTTGCATCCGAACCTAGATTTAGGATTACCTAATCCATTTCATACTCCCCAGTCTGTGCAGTTAACCTCATTTCCCTTCCAGTGCCCAGTGCATACTTCCCCAATTTCCAGACTACGTGTGCTTCTCCTGACCTTGTGCACATGGTGATCAGTTCCTATAGTCCTTTAACTTCCTTATCTTCATGCAGCAGTTTCATGCATGTCTCCAGAAAGGTAGTGAGCATTGAAGGATCCATTCCTGGCTCTGGTTGATCCTTACTACCTAAAGTGGAGGCCTTCGCGAAGCTCTTCTTAGCTTCCATGAATGTCTCCTTTGCACGCTCTAAGTCAAACTTGGGCTCCTTTTCAGGAGCCTTGCAAACCCACGTAATTTCCTCTGGCTGCTTCCCCGTATCTTCTCTCATGGCTGTACTACTTCTGAGCATCATGTTTACATTCGAGTCTTCTTCGCGCGGCTCAGACCTCATCATTTGTATATTCTAAGTCGGAGGAGGCTAGAATACCCCTTTTTCGCGCATCCTCATGATCAACGTAGGATATTCTATTGTTTCATGATCAAACTAAGCACAATACATACAGGATATCCTTGTCAGGTTGGTACAATCGCGGGCGTAGTTCCCTAGTCCTCCATAATCGTAACAAATTAATTGTCTGTTGCCCCTTCCTGGTCCCATTCCACATCATCCTTGACCTCGCCCCTAAAATCCAGCGCGTGTCATCCCTGCATCTAGGTCGAGGGCTCACATTTCCATCTGTGTCCTATAGGTAGGGGTCTGATCCATCATAAGCTCATAACTGTGGCAAGTGCACTCATCATGGCCTACTGACCTATAGAAATTACAAAACAATTGTTTGGGTGTTTGGGTATACTTCTGCAACTAATGACAATTATCTGTCATGTGTTTTCCTCCTATCTGGAAGATCATGCACCATAAAGTGGGTGCCGCACTTGGCCCTGCCTATGCCTCCAGTCTCAGCAGCATCGGTCCTCCCCCTGCCAAGTAGTTCGCGAAAAATAGACATTGATCCTTGTCATGGCCTTGGCCTTTGCATTTTATGCACCATATTTCCTCGCATGCCTCTGGCTGTGGTGCCCTATGCTGCTTCAAACTTTGTATTTCCAAACACAGATTCTATAGTTGCACATGGATTTATTGAACTCCCAACCCAGGGTCTTGTATCGAGGTTTCATGTAATCTCATTGCCATTTCCAACACTTCAGCCTGGGTAGAAAGTTTTTGCTGTGACCGTGTCATCCTCAAGTGCAGTGTCAGAGATGATACAAACCATGCCTGATGTTGTCCATATGTCAATATTGACCTCATGGATCATACTCTTCATCTGTTGATCGAGATCCTAGGGAGTCTCGCCCTGGAGCATCACGATTTCTTTAAACCCGATGATTGATTGTGTTTCTGACTTTGGCTTGTTAAATTACCAGTTTAGCACATTCTGGATCTCTGCTATCCCTATGTTTGGGTGGTCATTAGAGTGCTTGATATACCATGTCAATGCGTGATCCTGCAATGCACTCACCAATGTAGCCTTCTTAATATTGTCATCCATGACACCTTGTGCTCCCCATAATGCTCTTATTATGAACCAGAATTGGTCAGGATCTTCATTCCCTACTCCTCTGAATACTGGTAGTTTGATCGCACTCACCATACTAAACTATGGAGGTGGTGGAGGTGGAGTGGGTGGAAATGGAGGTGAGGGAGGTGAAGCGGGTGGCAGTGTGGGTGGAGGTGGTAATCGCGGAATGCGTTGCCTTGTCAAACTGACCGTGCTTCTCGGAGAGCCTTTAGCGAACTCTTCCTTGCTCTCTCATGAGGGTGAAATTAAGGGACTGTTTTCTATTTCTTCACTACTTTTGTAGATCTTTCCACTCCATGCAGTCCCAAACATTAATGTATTCACATGACCCCTTTTTTACACAATAGCATCTTAATCCAAGTATTCAAAGACTTGATATACTTACCTTGCAATCCTTTGAGAAAGCATCACTCTGCCTTGCTGTAGCTCACAGTCGTGTCTACTACAAACTCAGTGATAAATCCCCCTATTATTCGGTCAAGCCAATGGTTCATAGCTCGCGCGATGTTATCTTCTGATGCTTCTAGTCTGCGCACTAATTCCGGAGTCCACACTATTGGTTGGTCGAGCCTACACCTTCCTTGGCTGTTGGCTAACCTTGCGATCCACTCATATAGCTCAGAAGGAAAGGATGCAAATAAAATCTCGTGGATTTTCATATACACATAGCACTCCAACCACTTTTCCTTAGATACTTGCAGGGTCCTGTTTTCCTGTGTCGCGAACTCGTGAATCTTCTTGTCCAACCACTCTTCAATTTCCTTCTTTGTTGGGTTCTAATGGCACGACATCAGCCATCCCTTATGCAGATCCCGGTCCCAGCAACAGAACCATTTGTTGGCTTAATTGGGCCTGACCCAGGTTCAGAAGTGATTTAGCCAAGCAAATCTTGGTACTACTGGTCCTTTTGGCAACAGTCTGCAGAGTGCAGGTTGAGGTCTCACCCGAAGTAGTATGGGAGGGTGCTAGAACCAGGTTTTTGCACCCTGGGGATGTCTGATATGAGGTGATTGGTATGCGGTCCAACCTTCGCACTTACTGCACTACATGCACCTGTAGGCACCCCACACCCTATGATACTATCTTCGCGCAGTACTAACCGCAGCGTTACCCGTGTTATTTATCCAAGTCTTCCTTAATTAGGTTCTGCTTAGCTGATTACTTAGATTCTTTTCATGTATAAGCATCCATACAAGTAGTTATCAACTGCAGCAGTAAATAAATGGAGTAAAAGTAAGGCACAAAATCAAAGTACAGATTCAAGAATAGATGCAGAGAGTAAACTTCTCTTTATTAAATTTCAATCCCAATTACAGACCCGACTCCACCCTGTGCACTCAGCTACAGGGTTCTGTGCACTCAGCTGCAGACTCTACTAGGCCTCTGCACACTTAGCTGCAGAGCCTCTACTTACTACTATGACCCAGTACACTTCAAATCCAAATCTAGCCCTCAACCAGGCCTTCGCTATTCTATCTATTAATTAGCTTAGCTATCTTTACACTTAGAGCCTTGCTCTATTTATACAATCCCATGGTCTGTGAACCATGGGTAGGCTGACACATATTTACATTAAATTACAATATTTTAGGGCAGATAGCCCTATGACTCATCCTAGACTTTGCGCTCTGCGGCCGCAATTCGTAGAGTCTTACAATTTTATTGACCAAAACTTGGGCTTTGAGCCCCAAAACATGCCGCAGGGGATCCCATGCCCAACACTTCCTCAAAAGACTTGTGATTGTGCCTCTATCTCATCTCTCTCATGGGAGCCTGACTATGGGAATTCACACTCACAGCCCAAAAACATTATGTGATGATTTATTATTTATGATTTCTTGAAGAAAGATCTACATTAGGTATTTTGTTTCACATACGACTATTGTAGCTTGGAAGTGAATCCATTGCATAGATAAGGGTTTTTAGCATCAGTTAGCTAGTCTTCAAATTCAACTCAACTTTTCCACCATTGGTTATAATATTTTGCAAATGAAAAGAAGAACGGGTGCATGTAATGTTGCAAGACTCTTGGACCTACAGGAGATGGATATTTTCACCATCTCCATCTAGGGATTCTCCACTCTCTTTTGATGACTCTCAACCATTGTCTTGATCTCTATTTTTTTTTCACCATGAGCAACCCTCTTAGCACAAAGATGGCCCTCCTAAAGTGTTGAGCTTGGTTAGGGGTGTTGGTCACCTTCCATCCATACCCCAAAACCTTCAACCATCTTTCCATCACTTTATCCCATCATCCTTACCCTTCAAACCCTCTTGGAAAACTTATTTTTAGCATTTCAAGACTTCCTGTATCAATACAAGAATCATGTAGTAGCTTCCTATAGCACGCCCGCAGCAACTTGTTTTGCCCTTGTTTTGACCTGTAATGTCAGTTTAGCTTAGTTTATGAGTAGGTTGACCTCCCGGCTTGGACTTCATGATCAAAGGTACCACCTAGGCCATTCCCTCCATTCCTTTTCCTTCATTGCAAGAGAAAATAACATTAGCTTCTTCATCACAGATTTGGAAATTAAGACATCACTTAATCTATAAAGGTGAATTAGATAAATGATGCCTAAAATATTGAGTTGTGAGTTCGTAGAATAATCTTCTATTTTCAAGTGACTTTGATAGATAGATGATTTATTGAAATTAGTGTAGTTTCCTTTCTGTAGGTAGCATAACTCTTGTGTTTTCTTCATGAATTGTTTTAGTAGCATGTACAAGTGGGTAGCTTTTACAAGTTGGATTTGAGAAGCATTTAAGTTTTCTACACTAGGCCTGGATTTTGAATTGCACTTTCAGTAGTTAATTCCCCCTAATTGAGGGTGGCATGAGTATAATTCCATCTACTTTTTATACAACATTGTCACCTCGAAGTTTGTACGAACCCCGAGTTGATAAATAGAGTTGAGGAGCCTCTAGGAGTTGTAGCACTCTTGGTGCAATAACAGGGCTCAATACTTTTTGGCGTTGTTCTCGTGGAGTTTTCTAGGTAGATGTTATTTCTGATTAAGAATTTCTTTATGTTTGGCAGGCCAGACAGTAACTCTTCAATAGGCAGTAAAACTGATTCGATTCATTTCATTAGGTAGGCTGTTGTTATATACAAAAGGGTTTGACTGCTCAGTTCATCTTCTAATGACTATTCACATTCCTAATTTAACTATTTACATAAATTCACCCAATCGTGAGGATTAGGTGTCAACATTCCCCCCCTTAATCTGAAGGGATGTTGGTGACTCCAAGCATCGTTATGAATCTTTCAAGTTTTTCTCTTCCAAGCGCTTTGGTGAAGATGTCTGCAATTTTCTCATTTGTGGAACAATGATGGACATGGATTGTTTTGGCCTCAACATGATGTTGGATCAGATGATATTTAGTATTGATGTGCTTTGTTCGATCATGGAACTTTGGGTTCTTGACCAACTTTATTGCAGAGGTATTGTCAATCATGAGTCGAGTTGATTGTACTTGTTTTACCTGCAAATCTTGAAGAATTTTCCTAAGCCACACAATTTCTTTTGTTGCTTCAGCTGCTGCCACGTATTCTACTTCTATTGTGGAATCTGCTAGAACTGATTGTTTGCGTGATCTCCAGGAGACAGCTCCTGATCCAAGACTCATAGCATATCCTGAAGTAGATAGCCCAGTTTCTTTGTCTCCATTGAAGTCTAAATCAGAGTATCCAATCAAACTGAAGTCATCCATCTGTGTGTACTTGATTCCATAGTATTGAGTTCCCTTCAAGTACTTTAGAACTCTGTTTGTAGCAAAATAATGTCCCTCACAAGGTTTTTGCATAAACCTGGAGAGAATTCCAACAACAAATGAAATGTCTGGTCTGGTAGTAGTAAGGTAGTCGAGACTTGCTACAAGATGTCTATACTTTGTTGTATCCTCAAATTCCTTTCCTTCAATAGATGTGAGCTTTAAGTTTTGTTCCATTGGAGTAGTAAGAGGATTTCACTCTGTCATGCCAAATCTGATTAACAAATCTCCAGTGTATTTCTTTTGAGAAAGAAATATAGACTTTGGATGTTGGGTTACTTCAATGCCAAGATAGTAATGAACATATCCCAAATCAGTCATTTCAAAACTTTTCCCTAATTCCTTCTTTATGGATGCAATGTAGCTTTCATCGTTCCCTGTCACTAAAAGATCATATACATATACCACCAAGATATACAACTGTTTTTCCAACTTTCTTGAAAAATAAAGTTGCATCATCAAGATCAAAATGATTGAAGTTGAGTTTCAGAATATGCTCAGTTAGTTTTTCATACTAGGC
>APFE030406041.1:22417-57188 GCA_000404065.3 Pinus taeda
ATTCATTTGATGTATATTATTTTCCATTATCAGTGCGAATAGACCCAATATGAGATTGTGCATCATTTTCAATCCATTTATGAAAATTCTTGAATGTTTGGAAAGGATCAGATTTGTTCTTCAATAAATAAACCCAACACATTCTAGTGTAATCATAAATAAATGCCATGATATATTTATTTCCATTTGCAGAAGAAACAGACATTGGACCACATAAATCTGAATGAATGACTTCAAGTTTCCTATGTGCTCTTGAATGTGAATCATGAAAAGACTGTTTGCTATGCTTTCCTAGAATGCAAGAATCACATTGCTTAATTTTTCTAGGAATTGTATGCAAACCAGTAACACCATTTTTCTTCAATAAGTGGAGACTGTCATAGTTCAAATGTCCAAATCTAGCATGCCATAATAAACTTGATGGAAGTGTACATTCTTCATGATGAGAATTGTATGAGAAATGTTGTGCATGAGCAGATGTTCCTTGCAGTTTGAGAAGCCTTTCTTCTTCTATTCCCCTCATGACAAGTGAGTGGTCAGATGCTTTTCTTACCTCAAGCTTGCCATCAAACATATGAATGGATTTACCTTGCTGGCAGATGTGGACCAAGGACAACAAGTTTCTCTTGAGCTGTGGGAGATATGGAACATGATCCAGAAGAAAGTTTGGAAGACTAGACAGTTTAAGCCTGATTGTGCCAAGCCCTGATGGCTTGATTTTTTACTAATCTACAAAGTATACTGCTCCATCAACATTGTTAGTGAAATCTTCAAAAAGATATTTTCTATGAGTCATGTGACAGGTTGCTCTTAAATCAAGAAACCAATCATTTTTCTAGGAAGCAAGTGAAGCATTAAACAAATCTTCATTTACTCCAATGTTACATTGTGCCTCAACATAGTGAGTGGATTCAGGTGCTTCACCTTTGCCTGTATCATCAATTTTACCTTTCTGTTGGTTTCTCTTCTACTCAATTTTGTCCCATGGTAGCTTGCATGTAGAGGCATCATGTGATCCATTTCTTTTGCAGCGAATACATTGTAAATCTGCCTTTTCTCCTTGAGAATGTCTGCCCCCCCTGCCTCTGGAATATCTTCCTCTTCTTCTTCGTCCACCTCTTCCTCTTGTAGAATCTTGAGCAGGATGCTTTTCTTTATGAGCAAGGCACACAATCTCTTCAGAAGACTCAGGGGTTGTCTTCTTTCCAAAAGCTTTCACTCTTTCAGCAAACTTTTTCACAAGAGAGTCAAAGGTTATATCTTTGAGATTTCCATTTGCTTGCAAAGACTCAAGATAATTGGAGTAAGTAGGATAAAGTGCCTTGAGAAAAGCAATAAGAGGGATATCCAATTCAACCTTAGTGGACTTGATATCATGCATTATAGACTTTATTTCATATGCAAGAGCAAGAGGATCATTATTTGCAGTTCAAGAGTGAAGAGTTTAATCATGAGTTGGATGACTTCAAGTGCAGAATGTGAGTCATAGAGTTATTTTAGCTTTTGTAAAGCTTCAAAGGCAGTTGAATATGATGAAATATGGCGACTCACCTCTTTATTTACAGATGCTGCGATTAATGCATAAGCTTTGCTGTTCTTGTTTTCCCAAATGGCGAGCTCTTTGTCTGAGGTAGGCTTTTCTGTGTCACTGTCTCCTTCTCCAACACACACTTCTTTCCACAACTCATTGAATATGAGGGTGTGTTGTATCATCCGGGACCAAGCAGGATAGTTCTCCTTGCCAGTGAGAACTATTCCTACGATAGAGATGATTGAATGCATTTTGTAAAAAAAACTTCTGCTGATAGAGAAACAATATATATGTTATACCTTCCACTTCTCAAGCATATAACATATTGCCATAAAAATTAATAAAATTTCATTCCACGCTCACCCCACCAATGAAACAACAACAGTTGAAAATGTATGTGACACCATTCACCATACAATAATTTCACACCTCTGTATATTGACCAGTGCAATATCCAAATTATAACATAAACAAGAATTATTTCATCTCAGTACCTTTCTCTAAATGTACGCCGGTGGCTAATTGTAAACATTGATATCACATCTGCTGCACTAAAAACCCACTGACCCAACCATACAACAGTATTATTCTTTAACAATTCTGTAATAAATGTCTATCTAATTCTCAACAGAACCAGAACCAAACAAGCTCATCTCGAATATAAATACATAGGTGCTTGCGTTTTTTTCAAGAAATATTGGCACTGAAAAGGAAAAAAACGAAATATTGCCACCATTATTTCGAGTCCCCTCAGGATATTTGCAAAAGGGAAAAAAACGAAAAGAAGGAGGCCGCTTCACTCTACATTGCTTAACCCCATAACTTCTGTTTTTCAAGGCACAAGATTGACATCGACAGTCTCCTCGACACCTCTGGTATTGCAATATCACAAAGGAAGCCTTCTCACGGGACCCGGCAGTATCAAAGTCTATATTCTTTGGTATGGCAATTTTAGTCACTCCCAAAAAACCACGGTTTCTAATTTCATCGTTTCGATTGGAAAAAAATATTCGAAGGCAGCCGTCAGTGAGCAACTAGTGGGTAACCACGCAGCGGTGTATAGACTCAGTCAGACGAGGCGTCTCACCAGTAGTTGAAACTAGGGGCCAAGCCTCTGATGTGTTTTGCTCGCGTGGAAATAAGCTGGAGAGAAGCGATATTACATTGCTGGTAAGACGGAGGTTAGCTAAAAGAAATTTTCCCAGAGATGACAAGGGAATTTACATTGTTCTCATGGCCGACGATGTGTATGTGGAAAGATTCTGCATAGACTCATGCGGTTTTCATGATTCAATTCCTGTAACTAATTCCAAAGCAGAGTCGAAGAGGATCTTGGTGGCGTGGGTTGGGATATTTGCAAAGGAAAAAACGAAAATAAGGAGGCCGCTGTAAATGCTAAAGAGCAGCGCGTTATGAACAGAGGTGTCAGGCTGGTCAGGGAATATGAAACGGTTTGGGGTCTGAGAGTATGCAAAAATCATAAATAGAATATGTCAGGGCAGCACAGGTGTGGCAGAGAGCAATGGAGCAGATCAGGAGTTACAAAGACATAAAGGGTAAACAGGGAGCTGGCTTTGATACCATTGGATAATCCAGCGCTCCCCGTGTGTTTCGTGAGATGGACTAATCACCTCTTGAGGATCTGTTAACTTTGGCGATGCATCCGTTTACTAACACCTGCGGGTTTTGGTGTAACGGCAATCGTGATCCCAACAAGTGGTATCAGAGCCGAAGGTCTCGAGTTCGAATCACACCTGGCTCGTGCTGGGGGGGAGATTGTTGGACATTGGATAATCCAGCGCTCCCCGTGTGTTTCGTGACATGGACTAACTGCCTCTTGAGGATCCGTTAACTCTGGTGATGCATCCGTTTACTAACACCTGTGGGTTTTGGTGTAACGGCAATTGTGATCCCAACACTTTCATCACTATGTGCATTATGATCAATGGGCATCAATGGGCAATCATGTATCGAAGAATTTGCCATCATAAATACTTCTATATTGACATCAATGAAAACCTAGATTAACAAGTCCCTACCTCGCTAGGGATTATAGCACTCACCTCGTGGTCAAATTCCATTGATTATCAATTATTTTTTACCACAATTTTTCTATCTTTTGGTTGAAGTCCATTGACTATCGATTATTTATGTTGATGTAGGGGCATCATTAAATTTATATATTTTGTTTGTTGACTTCTAGAATGTCATATTTGTTTGAATATGGTAGTGAGTTGCGTAACAATAAATGATTTTTATACTCAAAATTAGCTTGAGATCATCCAGAGGATCAAGAGCTATCTATTGAGTATTTTAGTTTAATTTTAGGTTAGTTTAGTTGAAATTGTTTCGAGTAGGATTTAGTTCCTTAAAAATAGTGCTCAGTGGATGTTTGTAATAATAACTATTAATGCCCCAGGAAGGCAGAAGCGAGAGGGTGCTTTATAACCTCGAAGAAAAAACTAAAACAAAGTACACTTGGGGACTAGGCAAAGCCTCAAACAATCAAGCTGAAGCAATCTTGCTATGTCAAGGCCTGAAGATTAGTATCTCCAAAGGTAGTAAGAAACTGATTATTGTCGGTGACTCAAAGGTGGTAATTCAAAGAGTGCACAAGGCTCTCCAGGAACAAGCATCTTATTGACTCTGATCCCTCTCCTTTGTATAAAGATAATGAATCTGCTCAGTAACTTAGAGGAATACAAATTTTTTCATGTTAAAAGGGAAAATAACCATGAGGCAGGCCTTCAAGCCAACATGGGCACGACATTAGAACAAGGAGTATTAAACATTGATCAATCCAACATTACATGTCATGTACCTTAGTGAACGGATTAAATAAATCCTTAATGGACTACATGTGGATCATTGGAATAAACAAGGATCATCATATTAATAAATACAAGAATACCTCGGGGGATGGGCAAGAGATCCTCGGGAGCTATTGATGGTAGTTGGGTATTTATGAACAAATGGGTGCATAGGATATTTGTATCCATGATGCATGACAAGTGGATTCCTTCCTATTGGATATTAAATGAGAAGGCATGTGAAAACCTTCTCAGTACCACTGCACTATAGAAATTCCCACTTGTAGATCACTTGGTAATGCAATATACTAAAGCAAAACACTTGATCTACTTCTACAACCAATTTAGCGGAAGCTTAATCGAACATGAGCAACATCAATAAGAACACATATAACTGATATGGAGAAATCAATCACACATAACACAAAATAATTGACCTAAGGAAAGCCTCAGCCTAAAACCCCAACTTTGTATTATCATACAAGTGGAAATATAACTAGTATTACAAAAAGAATCAGCTCAAAGGCTATCGTGCTCTCTCTATAATACCTCTGCTACTCATAGACAGTCAAAGGCCTCTATCTAACCTCTGGTCTGCCCTCCAAGCCTCCTATTTCTTTGTGCAATTATGATTGAGGTCCAGTGCAGCCACTTGTGTGAATTGGCCTCTTCACATGCTCACCAACCTTTGATCCAACTACGCAGTCCTGAAGGAGATAAATCCTCATCATGGATGAACTTCCTTTATAGGAAAAATATTCATCCAACTGATAGTACACTATCCCTTCTTTGATCTCAATTGGGTCTCTGTCTGAACTGACATGCATGACTTATTCATGAGAGAATCTTAAGTTATTTGAAGTGCAGTAGTTATATGCAAGCATGCATTAACTAACTGAACTCTCATTAATTTAACAAATTGTTAAATTAATCTAACTGGACTTGACTCAGTTAACTGAGCCAACTAATTACAACTCAATATTACAACTCATACTTATCTCTTTAACTGATGGATAAATTCCTCAATTAATAGATAAATTGTTGCATGTCCTCACATAGACTTCAAGTTTGTTTTTCCTTAACTAATTAATTAATTTACAAACTGCTGTTAATTAATTAAATAATTAATTTACAAACTACTGTTAATTAATTAATTAATTAATTTACAAATTGCTGTTAATATCAAATTTGAATTTTACTTCCTATATTTAGTCCAGGGACTGACTAAAATAGGAATTCATTCTGAACTGCTAAAAATAGAATGCTATTTTTAACACTTCCATTTTTCATTTCCTGTTGCCCATTCCATCACTAGTACCCAAACTGCTATTTTTAGCATTTATTGTTGCCATTTTTAACAATCCCTCTCAACAAGAAAGGCTTCCTCTTGAACCTGATCCTGTACCTTCGGAATGTTCTGCATGCAACACTTCTACCAAGTGTGGTTTCTCTAGCAACTCTCGGAACAAAAAAAACTCCCAACTGACCTCTTTGCTGGGCTAGAAACATACTCTGATGCTAAAGTTCTACCTGGTGCTGACAAGTTCTCCCTCTCTGACCTCTGCGCTACTGCAACATCTCCATGCATCTCACACTGTTGCGCACCTCTCTGTGCCATCCTGCACTGGTGCAACACACTTGTGCCTCTTGCATTGCTGCAACCTGCTGCTTTGTGCTATCTTGGGATTCCTGCATTGTAGCTCTCTCTGCCGCTCCATCCTCATCTGTCTCTACCCAATTAGTCAGTCCGACTACTGCTCATCGAGGCTCCTCTAGTAAAGTTGAATCAAAGAGGTTACCTCAAGAATCTTGCCCCTTCTCCTTGGGATGATCATTCCACATCGACCCACCTCCTACCTAGATGTATGACTGTATGTGATCCCTCTACCCACCTGGCTTGAAGTTTCCCCCTACTAGAGGTCTTTGCATGAGTAGATGTCTCTACTCAATCTCCTCTTAGCTTCCCTTGTTGTGGCTGCTCCACAACCTCTTGAAGATGCTGCACTAATCGTGGCTCCTCCACAATCATCTGAGACTTCTTCTGGCGCTGCATGTTGAGAGGTAATATGCTCTCCCTCTCAACCACCAAGTCTCCATCAGTTGCCTTGTTGCTCAAGGCTTTGCATGCATCTTGAACCTCAAGAGCATACATGTTCTTGACCCGTGAACCGATTTGCTTCACTTGTCTAGTGATGATGTGTCTAAGGAAAACCTTTCCCTTACTGAAGACTACATCATAGCCTCTGTCTTCCAACATCGTGATCAACACCAAGTTTCTCTTCAATCCTGGTACATACTTGACATCGGTCAAGGTAAGGCGAGCTCCATGCTCCCTCTGAAAAATAACCATGCCTACACCTGAGACACTGTACTTTTCATCATTACCCATTGCTATGAGTAAACGGAGACCTTTCTCCTCCAAAGTACTAAATGAACTTTTGTCGCCGGTCATGTGGAAAGAAGCTCCATTGTCAAGAAACCAATCACTTCCCACCATGGATGAAACCATGCATGCGAAGAGTGTGAAATCCAACTCGAACTGAGAAGCAAGTGCCTCACCTTCAGATCCTTCCTCGGATCCCTTGGATTTCCTCTGTGGACAATTTGTAGCAAAATGGCCCACCTCATGACAACAAAAGCATCACACCTTTGATTTTTCAAACTTCTTCCCACCATGGGAAGAACTGGATTCGGAAACCTTCTCCTTCCCCTTCTTCGCATTACTCGCGAAGACACAGTTCTCTTCATCCTCCATGGATGAAGAACCATCTCTGGTGCTTCTTCTTATCTCCTCCTGCATCAAATCCGACCAAAGTCGTTTCCAATTTGGCAGTTTCTCTCTTCCATTAACTGAGTCTTGGTAGCTATGCCAGCTCTTAGGAAGACTAAGGAGTGCAAGACCAACCATGTCATCATCAGCTGTCACGATCCCTACACTTCCAAGCTCATCCTTGCATGTGGTGAGCTTGTTCAGATACATAGAGATCATGTCGCCCTTTTCACACTTGATCTTTCAAAGTTTGTCCTTCAATGCCAGCTTCCTTTGATCACTGCTATTCTGATATAGATCTTTCAATGTTTTCCACATTGAAAACGATGTCTCTTTCCCATGGAGACTCGAGACTGTGTGATTTACCTGTCATGTACCTTAGTGAACGGATTAAATAAATCCTTAATGGACTACATGTGGATCATTGGAATAAACAAGGATCATCATATTAATAAATACAAGAATACCTCGGGGGATGGGCAAGAGCTCCTCGGGAACTATTGATGGTAATTGGTTATTTATGAACAAATGGGTGCGTAAGATATTTGTATCCATTATGCATGACAAGTGGATTCCTTCCCATTGGATATTAAATGGGAAGGCATGTGAAAACCTTCTTAGTACCACTGGGCGTCATTTTGAAGGAAATTCAACGATGATAAGGAGGGAGGATCGTGCCTTGGATGAGTTGCAAATAGGGAAGACATTAAATTGCGATAAGATGAGAGTCTCTTTCGAAATGGAGCAAGTGGTTGTTTATAGGAGCTGGGTAATGCAACTCAATCATAGAATCATCCTTGTGCAAGGAAGGATTCCGAGAAAGATGGCTTCAACTAGCAACAATGGCAGTGGTAATAGAGCAGAGGAGCTCAGAAGCAATAGAAATGTAGCAGAGTTGATTGACAATTCAGGCAAGAAAATAATGAAAGAAAATTAGGAACAAATGACTGTAGTGTTGTCCCACCTGGCTAGAATATGAAAAGATATGGAGGTGCTTCAGAAAGCCATGGAACATCTGAACATGGAATGATCAACTTGAAATTTAAAGTGGATAATATTGAAGTTAAGGTTGAAGCGGCTACCATTGGTGTGCTGAAAGAGGTATTGAGGTTGTGTGATGCACCCACTCCAATGATTGAGGAAGGTGCAGAAGTAGTGAATCGAGGACCAGAGCTTGATGCTGTGAAGAATGCAGAACTTGGCCAACCTTTGGAAGTGGCCCAGGAGGATAAATAATTTTGACACTGCAGGTAATCTATCGCTTTAATTTACATGTTTTGTCGGATAGTTAAGCTTTGTGGTGTTTTCTGGAAAGTCTGTAGTTTAAATGATGTAAAGAAAGTAGAGAAATAAAAATGGTGGCAATAAGGTCTCTCTGAATGTATATTAGCAAAAATATGAGACAAAACTTATCTTGATTGTAAGGGACTTGACCTGTTTCTAGTGTTTTTTATAAAAATTGAAACACGTTTCTTTAAAAAAAAATTAAAAAATCGCTATTAATGCCAAACTTAGACTCTTGAATCTCTGAGAGCAGTTAGTGATTTATTTGAATTTGTTGAAGATTCCTAATAGTTAGCAGATCCAAGTTGTTTGGATCTGAAACATAATATTTTCTAGTTTTAATGTGAAATTGTATCGAGTTAGAATTATTGTTGCAGGAATAGAAAACAGAGTATCCATTTTCTCTGTTTGTCAAAAAATTTCTTGGTTATTCTAGATAACCATCATTCATGTTGCGATGACTTCCTTTGCACGTATCTAATGTTAATTATGGAAGCCAAGTTGATTGATAGTTACACTGATCAAATTATATTAGAAATTATTAATTAATAGATTGAAATTGAGAAAATACATAAATAATTTCAAGATCTGTATGTTACCACGGATTTTGTTGGTGATTGAACTTCGGTTGAGGTCAATTTGAATTTGGTGGTTAAATCATGTTTAGCATAGGTGAATTCATTTTAAAAAGGTGTGATAAAATTGGTTATGAAATCTAGTTTTATAATGGTGTTTGATGTCCACCAGTGAACGTATTTAACCTTGCGCTGTTGAAATTGATGCATGTAATAAACATAGGGAGGAATCATAGAGAGTTGTATTAGTTGGTGTTCAATCTTATGTTATTTAAATGAGAAAACATTCTTATATGTAATTTTGGCCAAATCTTCATGTTCCTTCATGATAGGTAGGTGGACGTATTAACCATAGTTTCATGAAAATGTTGAATATTTTATATTTTGTAAATTCAAAAATCATTTTCTAATTTTCTATTAGTTAAATGAAGCATATCTTTACTTAGTATCTAATACATATGTTGAAAATTTAAAAGGTAATGTGACAATTCTAACCACTAATTTTAGTTAAGCTATTTGTAGGAGCATTCGCCATGTGTTCATCATGTAGTTTTTTTCGCATACATGTTACAAATGTATAATCGAGTACTTTTCGGGGGAGTTGGTTACAAATAGATTTCTTGTCCGGGCTGTACGGTGTTGTTCCCATAATTGCATGGCGTGAGGAATTTTCTTTGCATGCTCATTTCGAACGAAGATGCAAAACTTGTAGCATTTTTGTTAGGTAAACATTACATTATTTCTTCTATATGCAAGTACTTCGATTATTTATACAACATACATTACAACCCTGTAGCAATGAGGTGCAGAGTTCAAAAGGTGGATAATGTGAGAGTGTTAAACATGTTTATACAATATATATTATTATCATGTAGCTGTTATGTATAAATTACTTTTGTGCTATGACATTAGAACCTCTTATTTTTCTTATTTATGTATATTTGATCTAATTCATATCACCGGAGCGGGAAAATGAACACAAGTAGAACAAATATGGTTAAATACAATGATAACTTTGCTAAGAGGTGCATTTCTTTTCTATTTATTGTCATTTGATTATTATTACATTGTACAACTCTGTGTTATTTTGGTTATATTTTTTATGTACTCTTAACTAAAAACAAGACTTTTTCAATTTTCAAGAAACATATAACACTTAGAGATTCAAATCTAGGACAACAATTACAAGAAAAAAAATAGTTTGAATATTTCTATAAAACATTTGTATTTGTTGAAACTAAAGTCTATTTAGTATTTTACCTATATATGGGCCTATGCATGACACCAGGTTACACTTTTTGGCAAGTGAAGGCACTTTGTGGGCGTAAAAAAGTAACTTGATTGAGCAATTTTAAACACTATATAGAACAATCTTTTAGTCCTTGATCAAGCTATTTAAGGACTTAAATCTTGCTCGATTGACGATTAAAACAAATCGTTGACCAAGCTCCTATGTAACCTAAGGTTATCCGGGAGTTCGATCAAGCAATTTAAAACAAAAATCCCTCTAATAACAAGTTGGGAACAAAATTGAAAAAGTGGCTGAATCGAACAATAGGTTCGATTGAGCTTTAAGGTTTGATCGAGCCTTTATTTTTCAATAAAACCTCGTCCACAGTTTACACAAGCCATTTTGCGCACACTGTGAGGGAAATTAGAGCTCGATAGAGAGTTCGGAAGCTTGACTGAGTTGGAGGAGCACAATCTAATCACATAGCGACCCCACCAATGTGCCAAAAGGTTGATCCAACTACCGTTTGGAGGCCGAGGTAGGTTTCATCTCATTTTTTACTTATTTCAATTAATTTTTCTTGCAAAAAAAATGAAACCCACCATACACCACCCTACAAAAATGAAAAAACCACAAAAAAACCCCTTAAAACCATAGAAAAAAAAAACAACCATGAAAACCATCCAGAAAACCATTGATAACCCTTGAAAACCACCACAAAAACCGTAGATAAGCATAATTTATGTTTTAAATTTTATTTCATTTCAAGTATACATTTTTAATAATTGTAATGATAACATGCTTATTATGATTTTTCTTATTTTGGATGGTAAAAGTTAATTTTTAATTATTTTAGGTTTTGAAGTTTTTTCTTAGGAATTTTATGAAATAAATTTTCAACAAATTTTGATTTATTATTATTTAAAATACATTTTTAAGTGGATAAATAGATCACAGTTCAAGCTTATGATTGTCACACATGTCAAATTTTGATTAAATTTGACGAAAAATATGCCAAAAAAGCTCAAAAAAAATAAAACAACCAAAGAATAACCAATGAATAAATTAATCAATAAATTCATTAATTTCATATTGCATATAACATTATTATATTATATATTGGATTACAGATCATGAAAACGAAAGCCATTAAAAACTTAAAATTGAGATAATAAATATGATGGCTCATCATTAATCTTCCTCTCTTCTCAAATAAAAAATTATTATTTTATTTAATTTAAAAATTTATTTTTTTATATAAATATAGTAATTGTTTTTAAAAATTAATTACTTAAATGTTCCACATGGGGTAGCTCTAGCGGCAATGGGCGTGGAATGAAGTCTCACCGAACCGGAAGTCTTGGGTTCATTCTTGGTACCTTCCCCTTGAGGCGTACTTAATGGACATGTAAATCGGAGGTCCCACTCAGCCTACAAAATAAATTAATTACTTAAATTAAAATCTTAGCTTTAAAATTTATATGAAAAAAACTTGTTCTTTAATTAATTATCCCAATATAAGAAATAACATTATTATAAATTATAACGTGAAATTAACCGGACAAATATATATCTATATATCTATATATATGTAATTTTACATTATGCTATATATATTCATAACTATATAAAATTATATAACTATAACCATAACATAACAAAAACATATATATAAAATATGACAAAGTTTTATATAACATAATTATATATAACTATAACATATAACAATATATATGGCATGTAACGTTAACATATATATATATATATATTTAACATCATAAAATTATAACATAACAAACAAAACATTCATATATAGTTATATGTTCATAACCATATAACATATATAAAATTACATAACATATTATCTAACATAACTATATTAATTATATTTAACTATATTAAACATACTATCTAGCATAACTATATATATGATTATATAACGTAAACTATATCCCATAACATAATTCGACTAGTTAGCTAACCCTTGGGCTTTTATATATATATATATATATAATATTATATATATATATATATATTAACATATTTTTTCCCTCCCAGAAAGAATCCTAATTTCCATTATAAGAAATAGTGAAAATTACACGCTGTAGATGCATAAAGCATATTAAAATTTGGTTATTTAATAACTCAACAAACTTTTGAGTGATACAACCATAAAAGTATTTGTCAAAAAAATTGTGATATAACTATTCAACATAAGTACAAAGCTGCTGGTTAATACTGTGATCTGAACTTAAACATGAATGCAACAAATTACATACATAACCATAAATACAAAGATGCAGCAGAAATAACACTTCATTCATTAATATCAAATACTGAAATATGCTTACAAACAAAATGGAAATAAACTAGCTCGTGCAATGGTAGCTTATCTCTGAGAAGGGATGTGGTGGCTATATGCCTTTGAAATGGATTATAATGAGGCTTGAAGGCCTATTTATTATTGAGAAACAATGGAAAACCCTAAACATCCAAAACCCTAACCCTAAGAGATGAAGCGCCAAAACTATGGGTCCCGTTTGGGTAAATTGGTACATCAACTTACCAAGGTCATAACTTTGGCATAAGATCTTCGTTTGACACACACAATACCTCGTTAGAAATATCTATCTGAGGAATACAACTTTCACATGTTTGCGCCAGTTTTCCAAAAAAACGTTGTTTAGGGCCTCAAAAATGGCTCCGGAAGTTCAGGACCCGAAAAAATGCCAAAAATAGTAAATTGTGCTACAATGAAGGAAACTGAAAAACTGAAAGAGACAATGGTGGGGGTAAAAGTGGAATAGGTGTGTGGCCACCAACATCCACCTGGATCATTCCTCCCCCCTTAGGAAGAAATGGTCCCCATTGCGTTGAGTGCCTCCATGAGATGGGGAAACTTCTGTTGAACTTGGTCCCTGGTGAGCCACTTGCCTTAGTGCAGGAGTTGGCCAGCTTTGACAACTCGATATACTTGGATCTTCTGCCGTCGAGTGTTCTTGATCTACATGTCCATAATCCGATCAGTTGTGGCTTGTTCCATGCAGTCTGGGTTTAACTCTTTTGGTGTGAGTTGTTATGCAATGTATGATGTGTCTAGTAATGGTGGGAAGAATGGTCAAAGGCAGTCCACATTGAACACTAGGTACAGGGCAAGGAATAGGGGAATGCTAAGCTCAAAAGCATTGTCTTCCACAACCTTGGTGATGGTGTAGGGACCATATCGGAGTGGTCTAAGCTTCTTATGGGCTCCAGTAAAGTGTTCTTTCTGCAAATGCAACCAAACTTTGTCACTCACTTGAAACTTGTGTGGCACCTAATGTTGATCATGTTGTTGCTTGTACTTGGAATTTGACTTCTCCAAGATGTCGTGAACCTACTGGCGGATGTGTTGGATCCGTTCAATAAATCTGATTTCTTTATCAACCTTGAACAATACATGTGTGTATTTTGTCTATGTAGTCACATGAGGCATGACAACAACAATCAAACACAATGGTTGAAATCCTAGACCCACTTGAAAGGGGTTGCGACCAGTCGAGATATGGAGAGATCTGTTATAACTGTGCTGCATATAGAGAAGACTCTCATCCCAGGTTTGTGGATGCTTGGAGTTGTACACATGGAGTATGTGCACTATCATCCTATTGATGACCTCTAATTGGCCATCAATTTGAGGATGGAAGGCAGTCGACGTGGTGAGCTTAGTGTGCAATAGGGTCTGGAGGCTTAACCAGAATATGCTCAAGAACATGTTATCTGTATTTGATATAATGGTCTATGGGATCCCAAAATGTACCCTCACTCACTCAAAGAAGAGTTTGGCAGTGCCCTCTGCTATGATACTCTTCTTGCAGGCTGCCAATATAACCATCTTAGAAAATCTGTCCATGACCACAAATACACAGTCATTACCATGCTTGGTAGAAGGGAGGCCATATATACAATCCATGGAGATGGATTCCCACGGCTGGCTGGGAGTAGGAAAAGGAGTGTACATGCCTTGCTTCTTGATGGTTGGCTTGGCGATGACGCAGGCAATGCAGGATATGATATATTTCCCAACATCCAGTTAGAGTTTTGGCCAATAAAAGTACTTTTGTAGTACAACCACAATTTTCTCCACACCAAAATGTCCCGCAACCCGACTGTAGTGCACCTCCCAAATCAGCTAGACAGGGTCACGTGAAGTAACACAAAGATGGCCTAGGTAGCATAATAATGCATCCTAGAGGTGGAAATCAGGAAATTTCTTTCCATCTACTAGCATATGGTATGTGGAGGCGAACTCTAGATCATTTTTGTATAATTGCGGCCATCCAGAGGTCTCATGTCCATAAGTGTTGAGAACAATAGTTAGTGCTGCAACTGGTGGTCGACTGAGGTAGTCTGCAACATGAATGGTGCTGGCCTTTTTGTATTTTATGTTCAAATGGAATTGTTGCAGAGATGTAGACCACTTCTGAAGGCGATCGTTCTGCAACTTCCCTTGTGTCTGTATAAACTGAAGAGGTCGGTGATCAATGTGGATGACTGTCTCCTTCCCGAGAATGTAATGCTTCCATTTTTAACAAGCCTGCATGATGGAATACATCTCTTTATCATAGGTGGGGTATCTGTGAATTGTATCAGAAAGTGTCTCACTATGATAGGCCACTGGATGCCCGTGCTAGGTGAGGACTACACCAATAGCATAGTTGGAGGTGTCTGTCTCAATTTCAAATGGTTGTTGCAGGACTGACAGTGTGAGTACCAGCGTAGAGCAAAGGTGATGCTTCAACTCAACGAACACCTTCTGTTGGGACTCAGATCGAGAAAACTTTGTTTTTGCCCCGCCCTAAGTAATCTGACTCAAAGATCAAGTGATATGGGAGAATCCAAGCATGAACCTCCGATAAAAAAATGCAAGACCCAAAAATATGCGAAGCTCTGTTAAAGTAGTCAGAGCTATCCAATCTCGAATGACTTGGATCTTAGTCGGATCCACATGCACGCAACGCTCATCTATGATGTAACCCAGACCTAACTCATGCCATAGGTGCATTTCTCCAAGTTGGCACACAGTTTGTGCTGCCAAAGGCTTTGAAGGACCTGCCAAATTGTTAAAGTGTTCTTCCCAACTGTTGCTAAAGATGAGGATGTTGTCCAAATAAAAAACCACGAATGAGTTGGTGAAGGGCCACAAGTTGTCATCCATTAGCCTCATAAAAGTAGCAGGGGAATTTTTCAACCCGAAGGGCATAACCAACCATTCAAAAAGGAATTCCTTGGATTTGAATGCAGTCTTCCATATATCTGTGGGCTCTATTGGAACCTGGTGATAACCAGACAACAAATTGATATTGCTGGAATACATGACCCCCTTGAGTTGGTCCAGAAGGTCATCAATCCATGGGATTGGATACCTGTTCCTGACAATGATTTTGTTTAGTACCCGATAATCAATGCAGAGCCTTGAAATCCCATCCTTCTTCTGTACAAGTACAATCGATCTCCCACAAGGTGAGGAACTTGGTCGGATGTTCCATTTTTGCAACAACTCCTAGATTTGCCACTTGAACTCTTCATTTTGTAGAAAGGAGCGACGAAATATCATCCCGTTGGGTAGAGGTGCTCTGGGACTCATATTGATCAAATGCTTGACCTGACAGTGTAAGGGTAC
This sequence comes from Pinus taeda, assembly GCA_000404065.3. Taxonomy (NCBI): domain Eukaryota; kingdom Viridiplantae; phylum Streptophyta; class Pinopsida; order Pinales; family Pinaceae; genus Pinus; species Pinus taeda. Next base: position 38,281 of record APFE030406041.1, read on the forward strand.
CCCTGTGGGTGAGGAGAAGATGTCGTTGTATTCTTCCATGACTGTATCCACCTTCTTTTGCTGCATGGAGGAACCCTTCCCGGGGGCCATGGATGTGGCTATGATATTTCCCTTACTTTGAGAATGAATCAGAAATAAAACATATTTCCTTGTCTGGGAGATGATCTTTTTGCATTGCTTCACAGAGATCAAAGAGATGGCAGTAGGCAGGGCTACCTCCAGTATTCTGTATAAGTATTACCTAAAGAAATAATAACGAAGTGAGGTCTATACTCATATACAACATACCACTTCCACAAGTATGGTTTTCCTAATAATACATCACAAACTTCAAGAGGAGAAAAATCAAATAATACCTCATCCTTGAAGGGCTTGATGCTGTAGGGAAGGCAACACTGCTGGTTGATGTGGAGATCTCGTCCTTGGTGAAGCCACCCGATGGTTTACAATTGTGGATGTGCTGTAGTCAGTAGGCCCAGCCGCTTCATGACCTCTACTGAAATGAGGTTCTTTTGGCTTCCACTGTCGGCACTGAATTGCAACGGGGAACCCTTCACCCACATCCGTGAGTGGAAGAGGCGTTCCCCCTCCTATGGATCTTTAGGCTCATTCTTCTGGATCTTTGTGGTCGCCATAAAGGAACTAGGCTCCATATCAATGATCTACTTCCCTTTGTCATTCCCCTTGTCGGGTTCAGACTCAGATTCAGAACATGTATCTCGTTTGGAAGCTTTCAGCTCGACCATTAGTGAGTGCTTGGTCCGACACTCACTTGTGTTGTGAGTGGAGCTCTTATGGAACTCACACCATTTTACCGTTTCCTTCTTTTTCTTCATGGTGTTTTTCTTTGCTTGCGGTTATGGCAGGTTGTCCTGGGTCGCCCTACCTTGGCTTTGCCCTTTTCTCTGCGGCTTGGGGGTGCCTTTCCCTTGCCTTGGATTCTTAGAGCCAAAGTCTTGCTTCTTCTATTTAAACTTCTTCTCAATATTGAGAGCGTATCGGTACGCCGTGCCGAGCGAGGAGATGTCCAGGAACTCCATCTCGTCTTGGATGTACCTGTGTAGACAGCTGTGGTACTTGAGTACCAAATATCGCTGAAAATCCTTGATACCTAACTTTGTGCAAAGGGTATGAAAAACATTAGTAAACTTCGGCACGTCTTGTTACCCTCCCTACCGCAGCGTGGTCCACTTTATGTATTTATCCTCATAAATCCCGATAGGGTAGTAATGCTCCTTGATGGCATCCCAGAATGAATTCCAAGTGGGTGCGGCTGAAAATAGTGAGGGTATACTTTCATCCTTCTTCTCACAGTAGGTTTCTCACCAGTGCTTGATGTGGGGGGCAACTTTGAGAAGTGTAAAAGTAATCTTCTCCTGGCTAGAAAAATCATGAACAAAAAAATATCTTTCTATCATATTTAACCATTTATCTACGACATCTGTATCTATCTGACCTTCAAATATGGGGATTTCAAAGTTAAATTTTACCTTAAAGGGTGTGGTGCTTCCAGAGTAGCTGCTGGAAGGTGATGTGTTGCCTTTAGGTAGCTGCTGAAGGATCTGGGAAATGTTGTCCATCTTCGCGTTCCTTTATCACTTGAGAGCTTCTTTAAGAAAGATTTTGATAGGATCTCCCACCCCCTCATCTTTCTTCTCTTCTGCCTTGGGAGGCTATCGGGATTTGCAAGGTTGGTCTTGCAAAGGTTCAACCAGTTCAAGCCCTAAATCCTTATACCCCGACTTCGTTGGCGACATGCAAAGAAAAATAGAGAAAGAGTAGACCTCTTTGATACCACTAATCCAAACTTAAACAAGAACACAAAAAATTACAAACATAACCATAAATACATAGATGCAACATAAATAACACTTCATTTCATTAATATCAAATACTGAAATATGCTTACAAACAAAATGGAAATAAACTAGCTCGGGCGATGGTAGCTTATCTCTGAGAAGAGATGTGGTGACTACATGCCTCTGAACTTTGTTACAATGAGGCTCCAAGGCCTATTTATTTGAGAAACAATGGAAAATCCTAAACATCCAAAAACCTAACCCAAGGAGGCGAAAAACCAAAACTATGGGCTCGTTTAGGTAAATTGGTATATCAAATTCCCAGGGTTATAACTTTGGCAAACGATCTCTGTTTCATGTGAACAATACCTTGTTAGAAATATCTATCAGAGGACTAAAAATTTCTCATGTTTTCCCAAAAAACATCATTTCGGGCCTCAAAACAGTTTTGGAAGTTCAAGACTCGAAAAACTGCCAAAAATAGCAAACTATGCTACAATTAAGGAAAAGGAAAAACTGAAAGAGACAGTGGCTGGGATCCAAGTGGAATAAGCGAGTGGACCAACATCTACCTAGATTATTCCTCCCCCCTTAGGAAGAAATGGTCCTCATTGCGTTGAGTGCCTCCATGAGATGGGGAAATTTTGCTCAACTTGGTCCTCGGTGAGCCACTTGCTTTGGTGCAAGAGTTGGCCAACTTTGACAACCCGATATAGTTGGATCTTTTGCCGGTGAGTGTTCTTGATCTGTGTGTCCATAATTCAATCAGTTGTGGACTGTTCCATGACTGTTCCATGCAGTTTGGGTTTAAATCTATTGGTGTGAGCTATTCTACAATGTCTAATGTGTCTAGTAATGGTGGGAAGTATGGCCGAAGGCTATCCACATTGAACAATAGGTGCATTCCAAGGAATGGGGGAATGATGAGCTCAAAATAATTGTCTCCCAAAACATTGGTAATGGTGTAGGGATTGTTATAGACATATTTGGGCACTTCAACCCCAATATTATATGTCTATAAACTAGGTCTCTTTAACCCCTAAAGGTGTTTTTTCATACCCTAAAAGATCATGGTCAACTGATTACATCATTCCCCAAAAGTTCCATCTGAAGAACTGGCCAAAACTGGACCATACTAACTGCTCCACTGTCAGGGTGCGATGCATACTGGCTTTTACACTAGCCAAGTGCGATGCATACTGATGAGGCCTTCTGTAGGGTGCGATGAGCAAGAATGGACAAATGTCCAAGACAATTTGCTAAGTGGTTGCTCATGGAATCTTCTAGAAACTTCTCCTATGACACTTGCCTCTCTGAATTCACCCAGAGATGTGTAAGAGATCCAAGAAATATCCAAGTGGAACCAAATGCAACAAGTGGAATGACACTAATCAAAAACCTAGAGATGACTCACACCCTTGCACACATCTATAAATGGATCCCTCATCTGAGAGATCTAAGGGCTGGAATATTGTAATTTGCAAGGAAGTGCTGATAGTTTGTATTTGGGAAAGAGCATTGTATTGTTGGTGTGATCTTGCTTTTCATGAGGTGAAGAGGGCTTTGATGCTGGGAGGATGATGCTGGATCAGACAACTGGGTTGTAATTATCCCTTCTATTTAATAAAGTTCTTTGAGTTTTCTTCCATATAACTGTGCAATCGTGAATGTTATTACTTGTGAATGCCATTGTATGTTCATTATTTCTGATTCTGTAATGATTATGATATAATAGATCAAGATGCTTTGACGGTTCTCTGTTACTGTGTTTCTACAGGTACTCTCCAAGCGGGATAAGTACGGAGAGGAGTTGCAAGCTCTGTCAAGGGGGAGAGAGATCAAGCAAGGAGTTAAGCGGATGATCCATGTTGGTTCCTTTGTCTTTCTCTTATCTATTATACATAGAAGAAATCACGAATTGCTTTAAACGTTTGTTTCTAGGGTAGCTACCAATCCTAGAGGGCTAGTCGTTCAAAAAGACACTAGTTTTCCCAGAAACAAGGACCATATTAGAGTGGTATGAGATTCCGATGGGCTCTGGTAAAGCATTCTTTATGCAAATGAAACCAAACATTGTCGCCCACCTAAAACTTGTGTGGCATTGGATGTTGATCATGCCGCTTATTGTACTTGGCATTTGACTTCTCTAAGATGTCTTGAACCTGCTGGCAGATGTGTTGGATGCATTCAATAAATCTGGTTGCTTTATGAGCCTCGAAAAATACATGTGTGGATTTTGTCTATGTAGTCGCATGAGGTATGGCAACATCATTCAGACACAATGGTTGAAATCCTAGGCCCACTCAAAAGGGGTTGTGACCAGTCGAACTATGGAGAGATATGTTATAATTGTGCTACACATAGAGAATACTCTCATCCTAGGTTCGTGGATTCTTGGAGTTGTACATGCGGAGAATGTACACTATCATCCTATTGACGACCTCCATCTAAAAATCAGTATGGGGATGGAAGGAAATCGACTTAGTGAGCTTGGTGTCTAATAATGTCCAGAGGCTTGACCAGAATGTGCTCAGAAACTTCTATCCCAATATGATATAATGGTCTGCGAGATCCCAAAGTGTACCCACACTCATTCAAAGAAGAGTTTAACAATGTCCTCTGATGTGATAATCTTCTTACAGGCCACCAATATAGCCATCTTAGAAAATCTATCCATGACCAAAAATAAATAGTCATTACCATTCTTGGTAGAAGGGAGGCGAGACATATAGTCCATGGATATGGATTCCCACGACTGGCTGGGAGTAGGCAGAGGAGTGTACATGCCTTGCTTCTTTGTTAGGGTCCCAGCCTAACCCCCTTATTTATGTAATAGGATTAGTTATAGTTAAGTAAAGAGTCAATAAAGGCCATATTAATAGTTGTAAGTGGTTAACCTGCATTTAATGAAGGGACCACAATTAGTTGCAAATGGCCCATGGTATTAGATAGATGGTATTAATAAGAACCATGGTATTTCCCCATGGTATTGCATGTATGAATCCTATATAAAGGATAGAGACTCCCCTCGAGGAGCATCGTGTCTTATTTTGTAATTTAGCTTTGCTCTATTGGAGGTTGCCCCGTCGAAGAGGCAAGTGAACATTGCTTTTTGAATAATAAAATACTTGCTATTATTTCTCATTGTTCTATGTTCTGGGTATACTTCTTCGCATATTTGGTATTCTAGTATCGTCTTGCAGGTTAATAGCATAACAAGTGGTATCAGAGCGCTTTCCAGAGCCGGTTGGATCTCCAATTTTTAGCAATTTTTTTTTTTTGTTGGCTAGAGACGTGTTCCAACGTCTTTAAACCATGGGATCTATCGTTGAGTGCATAAACCTGTGGATTTGGGGAGGCATGCATGCAGGAAATACAAGAGGTGGTCATGCTTGTTTGACTCCCTTGTAACCCCTGTGGGTACCCCTTCGAGTAGTAGCACATTAGACAAAACCGCGCATGGACTGTCTTCTAAGTACCCTTTGGGTATATCGGAAGCCCCCTAGCTCCCTTGAAACCTTGCCATAGATAAACTGTCGGCCATCATGCTGCTACAGTACACCGAGAATAGCACTTGGAGAGATTACTCACGTGTACGATAGGGTAGTAGGGTTGTATGGCTAAGGGTACGGTTGATCCTCCTTGGTTAGTGCCCTGAAAAATTAGGCCGAGTACTACTGTCAGATTCTTATGTATATTGCGATCTATAGCACCTGACACTCCTGGAGACCATAGTTCCCTTCCCTATCTCTGGATCATGCATAATCTTTGCTAGATCAGATCTTGCAAGTGGGGTTTCGTCGCAACAACAATAATCAGTTCCGCCGTTCAGATCTATCAGAACAACCATTCAGATATATTAGATCCATCAGATCCGTAGCAACAATCAGTTCCACCATTCAGATCTATCAGATTAGCCATTCAGATCTCTCAGATCCATCAGATCCGCCATCCAGATCTGAGTAGTTGTGTGGGTTCCTATACCTGGGTGTGATTTTCGCAGGACTTTTAGTAGCATTGACATTTCTGGGATTCGGCTACTACAGTATTCCTAAGCAAGTCTGAGACCCCCCGGGGCGCTTATTGGTGACTTAGCCCACCAGAATCAGGATGACGAGCTGAGGAAGGTGGTACCATTCAATTGTTAGTGAAAAAAAATTCGGGCGGTCCCAAAATTTCAAGTACATCGGATTGGTGCATGCTAGAAACTAGAGCTCAAACTATGGTGAATGAGAGGATCGACAAACTTGAATCAACATTGGATGAGGTCATGTTGCTACTGCAGAAATTAAATACAACACTCTCTAAGGGCAAGGTGGAGGCACGCGAGGAGGCAGATATTGGCAATGAAAACAATGAGGGTGAGTTTAGCCAGTCGCTTCACCTCTTTGGCACCCACCAACAATCCCATCCGTGACCACCCAAGCTGGACATGTGTAAAATTTGATGGCTCTCACCCGACCGCATGGATTGCATAAATGGAGCAATATTTCACTTTGAATTATATCCTAGATAATGTGACCTAACTTAGTGTGGGTATCATGTACTTGGACAATGAAAGATGGCAATGGTGGCAATGGTATCAAAGTTGCAATGGAAGGCCCTTGACATCGGAGACATTCAAAAAAGCTCTTATGGATCACTTTGACCATGAATTTGAATTTTTGGGTCATCTCACCAAGCTCCGACAGACAGGAACAATGAATGAATATATTGTAGACTTTGAAGCCTTAGCTTTTCACATTGGAGGTCTACATAATGAGTTCTACGTGGAATGTTTTGTCAGTGGTCTCAAAGAAGCCATACAAGCCCACGCCCGACTGTACCACCCTAGCTCATGGTTGCATGCTTACAGGATAGCTTGTGAAGTCGAACGTGCATTAGCAACCCAGTCCAATCACCCAAATTTCATCGCCAAGGGTCGCCCCCCACAGGCTCAAAGCACTACCCAAACACTCAAGGTTCAAAAGGTGTCACCAGTAGAAATGGCGGAAAGAAGAAAGCAAGGCTTATGTTACTACTGTGATGATAAATACTCCACTGGGCATAAATGCAAGGAGCCTAAATTCTTTCAAATTGATGCTACTAATCACAGTCCATCGGAGGAAGCCCCACCACTTTAGGAACCAAAGGAGGAAGAAGAGGACAACCAATAGAACAATGTACCTGAAGAATCAGTTATCTCGCTGCATGCTTTAGCAGGGATTTCTTCGCCTCAAACTCTCAAAATCAGAGGTTTTATTAAGCATCACCCAATAGTAGTCTTGATTGATAGTGTAAGTACACATAATTTTATCCATCAAAGAGTCGTGGAAGCAATGCATTGTTTTGTCCGAGCAGTTTCTAACTTCCAGGTCCAAATTGCTGATGGGGGAACAACGAAATGTGAAGGCCGCTGTGAAAATGTCAAACTTCAAATGGGGGATTATCAGTTAAAGACCCACATGTTTGCCATACACATGGGAGGGTGCGACATTATCCTTGGTGCCGAATGGCTTCGCACACTTGGCCCAATCACAATGGATTTCTAGGAGTTATATATGAGCTTTAAGTAGAACAACCACACACATACCCTTCGTGGACTCCAGGCGGGAGCTCCCTCTATCATCAGCTCACATCAGATGGAAAATTTGTTAAAAAAGGGCCACCATGGAGTTATAGCTCAATTTAATGCCATCCAGGCCTTCGAACCCAATTCTCTTCATATTCATCTGAGATGCAACAGATCTTAAACAACCATATGCTAGTCTTTGACAAGCCTCATGAGCTTCCACCCTCGAGAGGGGAACATGATCATAGCATTACTTTGGTCCCAGGGGCCTAACCACCAAATGTGTGCCCATATAGATATCCGTTTGCCCAAAAGAATGAAATAGAAAAAATAATCAAGGAACTCTTGGAAGCAGGTGCCATTCGTCCCAACATTAGTCTTTACACATCGTCGATGGTCATGGTGCTCAAGAAAGATGGGGAATGGTGTATGTGTCTAGACTTCAGGAACCTTAATAATTTGACAGTCAAAGATAAATTTCCCATCCCGGTTGTTGATGATTTGCTAGATGAACTAAATGGGGCTCAATTCTTTACTAAGCTCGACCTTCGCTCAAGCTACCACCAAATTCGCATGGAAGTAGACATTCCAAAGACTGCTTTCCAAACTCATGAAGGCCATTATGAGTTCCTGCTCATGCCATTTTGTCTTTGTAATGCACCATCCACATTTCATAGCCTTATGAACCACCTGCTCAAACCATATCTCAGAAAATTTGTCCTTGTTTTATTTGATGACATCCTCATCTACAGTCAAACCTGGGCCGCACATCTTCAACATGTAGATCTACTCTTGCAACTGCTCCACAAGCATAAATTATTTGTCAAGATGTCCAAGTGTTCTTTTGGCATGGCAGAAGTTGAGTATTTGGGCCACATTATGGGGCATGAAGGTGTCAGGGTGGACCCCAAAAAGATCCAGACAATGCAGGAGTGGCCTCAACCTAAGACCTTGAAGAGCTTAAGAGGATTTTTGGGTCTCACAGGCTACTATCAAAAATTTGTTTGCAATTATGGTCGCATTGCTAGGCCCCTCATGTTACACAAAAAATTGTCACCATGACTTTCTACAGTTTGTGTGAGTCCATCAACACTCATACATACCTCCTTTGCAAGTCTTAAACCTCAGCTCTTCATGTCAAGCCTTGAAAATGGGAGAAAGACCTTAAAAATATTTCAAATCCTGGTTTTGCACTTTCTCTTAGCATTGCCTGCGGTGCCGCACCCAATGGTCATGTTTCTTGCGAACCTGACTGCTCTGTCTATTGAGTAATGGGTGCAAACCCCTGTAAATTTAAAAAGGCATGAGTTCATTCCTAAAAACTCATCTTGGGTCACTTCTAGACACTTCTAGAAGGAATATTATGCTAGCAAGTCCACTCCACCTTAGTTCATCCATTCCATAACTAAGGGAGCTAACTCCATGATATGACGTGCTTATCCCATTGAAGGAGGAACTTATCCCTTCAATGGAAGACCTACAACTTCCTCCATTTGCACTATAAATTCATACATTGGGTTGGTTGCAGAGGAGGTTGAAAGCTGAAGATTCTTGAGGGTAAATGATGCTGAAAACTAGGCTTCCTTTTTGAGCTTGTGAGAGGAGAGATCACATACCTTTCATGTCTTTTGGGAAGTGAGTGAGGCTTTTCAAAGTAGAGGAGACTCCTGCTGGACCCTGGAAGGAACTTGTGCAACATCAAGGCAAAGGTTGTAAGGTTCTTTTATTCGTAAAGTTAATACAATCAAGTTTGTTTTTCTCAATAAATTGTCTCTAATGGTTTATTTTATGAGCTCCTTGATCTTCATAATGGACATGTTTTGTTATACACAGGTATGCTTTGATGTGTGCTTGTTTGTGTATGCATGTTATTAAACGAGAATTGCTTGAAGATGTTGGGATAAAACTACCTCAAATAAGCATTGGACCGAGTTAGGGTCTGTTACACCTCTTAGTATTCATTAATGAATTGAAACATGTTTAGAGAAAAGTAGATTTGCTTGTGCTCTTTTTTGAGTTTGGGTACTGGTTAGATCTTGGTTGGATTTTTATTTTTTGAAATTTTGGAAGAGGACCGCATCCTCTGAGTTAGTTACAGTGCAGACCTATCCGCACTGTTACAGTGTAACATAGAGCAGCACCGCACTTGGTTCTACTAGATGCCTGCGAACCCCTGTCAAAAATTTGAAAAACCTAAGATCCATCTACCCAGTTAGGTTTAGTTTTTGTCCATAGCTGTTAGTACATGCCCAGACCTGCACTTATCTTGACAAAAGTTCCTTGTGAGTTAGTTTTCATTGGCATTCTTGTTTGGAGTGATTTTCTAAGAAGTTTTGTCTGTTGGATTGGTTTTTTCTTGGTCTTTGTAGTAGCTCAGAGATCCGAAGCCTTAGAGCCTTAGATCACCCTGGTCTCTCTGGTCTTCTTGCTAAGTTTGACTAGCTTATGAAATCTATCCGTGAATTGGTCTAGATATCATTTGTCTCTTTTGCAAAACTTTGATTGAACTTGATTAAAAGTTTCGAATTTCATTTTTCTATTAAAATATAATTGGATGTTTTTGATTAGTTTTTTGAGCTGAACAAATTGATCCTTAGTTAGCTGAAACACTAAGTTGAGCATCCTAAAAAACATTTCAAGTTTCTTTTCAATCCATTTTCGTTTAGATCTCAAGATTAGATCATAGTTTTGAGTTTTTTCGTAGAAATTATACAAGCTTGTTGAAAATTTGTTTTCAATAGTTTTTTAGAGTTTTTCTAGAAACCTTAAAAGCTCCCTTAAAGGAATTGCTTATTCTTGTAGTTGTTGATTGTTGAAAAGCAAAGGGATTTTCTGTGAGTATCATTAGTAGTCTTGTTTTTAAAGTTCTTTGGAAAAGACAAAAAGTTTCCTTTCAGTTGTATGTTAAGAGAAAGATTTGATTTTCAAAGAATTGCATTTTCGACTCTTCCTTAGCTAGAAATTCATTGAAAAGGAAAAGGAATTGTTATCATCTTAGGTGCATTTTTTAGTGTTTTGGAGTCGAGTCTTCATACCATAAAGTTTCATCTCCGCACCCATTGACTTAAGGAATAAACAATAAAATTAACGCTTAATTAAAATCAATCTAGCAATCTTTTTATTTTCTAGGGCTCTTTTCACCAACATAGCTTAGGTTAGTATCTTGGAGTAGGGAGTAATCAACTCTCCAAGATAGTTTAAACAAACAAGTAGTCGATCTTGCGGTAGGGAGAAATTCCAATTATTACATCTATGCTCTGGGAAAGCTCCTCTTAAAGGAGAAGCACAAGATCATATCCGAACCAGTGTGGGAATCAATCCTTCCTCATTAGGAACGATAGAAGATATTCACATATTAAAAACGGTAAACCTCGGATTGACCATTGTCGAGGAGCCTGGGGTCACTTGTTGGTAAACCTTGGATTATGTCAAGGAGCCTTCAAGGGGATTGAGTTTGTTACTCTGCCCTTGCGTGCGTATCGAATCGTATATTGTTCCCCCAGGTATATTTGTTTCCGTTGGTGACCTTAGTGACCATAATCTTTAGGATTCTTTCCTAGGTGACGTTGGAGGGAAAATCCCACTGTACCTGGAGCAGACGTCGACTAGAATAATTTGGACTCTCTAGGGAGTTATCTTCACTCGAGACGGTTATAGTGGAGAAACTTGTGCCAGTCTGTTTCATTAAGCAGGTTGTCGGGGTAACTATTCTAACCGCCATTTCTGTATTGAATTCTGCGACGTTGGATTTCATCACCAACCAGTGTTTTCGATCCGGAAAGATACTATTTGTGTGTGGTTTGATCTCCTAGATTTGTTAGGCGTGTGCTTCAAATTGTTTGGTTCTTTAGAGACTTTAGGTGTTTTTCTTGAGATTTTTCTTTGTTTTCACGTGAAGTAATTAAATTAATCGTGGCTGAATTACCGAGACAATCATGTCGAATACGGGGGCAGCCTCCTGAATTTACACCAAGTCAACTGGAAGGGCTGCAAGCCCTTGCCACACCTAGTGAAAGTAGGGTTGGATCACTGGAGGCGAAGAGTCTTCGTTGATTGTACATCCTGATTATCTAGTGCAAGCAACAAAACATATTTCTGAACCGATTTCATTTTATGAGGTTACTGGTAGTATCACTCCTACTAGCTCATTAGCTGAAGAACCTAAAATCTCTGAACCTGAAACGAAAATTGCTGCTACTCCATCTTCAGGATTTGCTTCTCTTGTTTCTACTGGTCCTAGTTCACCCAGAGTAGAAAATATCATTACCGAGAATCTTCCTTCTGGACTCATTTCCATTAAAGAAATTGTAAGTTCGAGTCCGAATGAAGGGATAAGCATCCCTGAAAATCAACCAACTATTGAACTTAGGGAGCGTGAACCTATTTTCTACAGTCCCATTAGAGGTGGCGCTTGGTATATTTCGTTGACCAATTTCTTAGAAAATCTAGGTCTCGCATCTTCACCACCTCGATTTCCTTTCCATCCAACACCCAGATGTTATTATCCTCCTTTGAATATGTTGAGACAGTCATCCTTGTTTACTCAGACACCAGAAACCTTCTTACATGGCAGTCCTTTTGTTCCTCCTTTGAATATGTTGAGACAGTCATCTGGTACGTTTTCAGGAGCTTCTCCTCGACCCATCGATTATGCCGTATCTCCTGGTCATAACGGAACTAAAACGTTAAGTGTCAAAGAGATTCTTATGATGTCTGGTACTACTCCTAATCCGCAACCTCAAGGTAGTTCAATACCGTCTTGGGGGCAGCCGCAAGGTACTCCAATACCGCATGGGGGGCAACCCCAAGGCAGTCCGTTACCGCCTGGGGGGCAACCTCAAGGACAGTATGTCCATACGGGGTAGTATTTTCCTCAAGGACAACCCCAATATCAATATGTACCTCAAGGTCAACCCCAGTATCAATATACGCCTCAAGGCCAATACCAGCCTCAAGGTCAGTACCAACCCCAAGTTTAGTACCAACCACAAGGTCAGTACCAACCTCAGGGTCAATATCAACTTCAAGGTTTCCAACCACCTTCAAGTCAAACATTTGTTCAAGGACCCGGAAATGTACCATATAATTATCAATCTTACACTCAACCTGGGTTTTGGTCCTCAGTACGCTCAACCTGTTATGGGTCCATACCCTGGAATGAACGTGGTGTGGGATCAACAGACTCCGCAACCCAGTGTGCAGTTGTCATCTCAATCTGGACAGTCTTTTGTTTCTGGTTCACCCCAGCAACCTGTCCAGCCTACTACTCAAACTGCTACACCTGGGGTAGCTCAACAGTCTGGGCCTAGTTCACCTCGAACTCCGTCCCAAACATCTGCTGCAACTGCTGCAGCTTCTGTTCAATCCACTCCACCCATTTCTGGAGTATCAACGGCTCCAGTTTCTACTGCTCCTGTATCAACTCCTCAGGCCTCTTTACCCCAGTCTGGACCTACAATCCAAACTTCGGTTTCCATGCCTGTAGGACAACCTGGGCCTAGTACGGTTGTTACAAGTCAACCACAATTTACTTATCAACCGTACCAGGGGCAGTACCAATACGGTCCCGCTGTGCAGAACCCGGATTATCAGTATCAACCATACCCTGGGTATACGTATCAAAAACCTCAACAACCCCAGTATGGTCCAGTTAATCCTGGTTTTCTAGGAGGTTATAATATCCCAAATGCGAATCCGATACCAAGTTATCCTGGATATCCTCCTCCTAGGGCTGGTCTTATGACCCCGAGTTTTCGGGATCCGAACTGTCAGTTACCGTTTATAGCAACTTTGGATTTTCCTGACTTGTCGCGCTTTACGAACGATCCCATCAATTATCTTCCATTTTGGCCGCCAATGCCGAATAAGTTGCCCAGTGATATACCAAAGTTTGAGGGGAATCCAGGAGAAGATTCATCTAATCATGTGATGACTTACCATCTTTGTTGTGCATCAAATTCCATTATAGATGATTCAATTTGTCTTCGTCTTTTTCAACGCACTTTGATTGGCCTTGCAGCCAAGTGGTACATTGAGTTGCCACGAGGCTCTTTTTACAATTTTAGTCAGTTAGCCACTTCCTTCCTTACTCATTTTCAGCTGCCAGTCCGATATGACAATGGCACGGAATTATTAAATTCATTAAAGCAGTCGACGTCCACTTATATTTCATATCATATTCATGAATGGCGATGTCGGTGTCGTTTAGCGAAAGTTTTTATCCCGGACCAAATTTTGGCAGAATGGTTTGTAAAATCATTATTACCCAAAATAACTGAAGATGTAGCTAAGGTAGGGGGTAGTTATAGAAGAGCAAGTAATTGCTCAAGCTCAGTACCTTGACTTAGTTTATACGTAGTCAGGTACGTTATATGAAAAAATCCCCGACCTTTCGAAACAAAATCAAATAGATGCACCTCCCTCAGGGTCTCATGCCGCTGATGGTATGATTGGTACTGTTAATACCAAAAGTAAGAAGAAATCCTCCAAGAAATTTTCTCCTATTATAACTTTTCCAGATTCCCCTAAGGGAGAGTCTTTACCTGAAATTTATGCCGATGTTCATGTCGTAGAATCATCCACAACCAAATAAAAATCTAACGACAAGAAGAAAGGTAAGAAGAAGAATAAGCAGAAGTCAAAGGAGAAAGCCGATAAACCTGAATCTACTGATGAGAAACGAAAACCTCGATATCCTTGTCTCATCTGCGATGAGGAGCACTTTACAAGGGATTGTCTGCATCGTGCCGAGGTTGCGAAAATCATCAAAGGTTCACAAACACTTGCTGTTTTGAAGGATCCTTTTCCAAATCAAGGCAGTAAAATGATAGGTTCTTTCTCTAGTGCCTTGGAAGAGCCCATAATGATGATGTCACATGTAAGGATTGTGACACGATCGCAAGCTTACGGGAGTAAAAGTCCTCTTGGTGGTAAGAAAGCTGAATCTTCTAATTCCAATCCATCAACCTCAGCTCTGTCTGGTTCTGATCCACTACAGATTGAGAAACCAAATCCCGACTTAGTAATCAAACCGCCCGCTAAGGGTATACTTCGAAAGTCAGCTTTCAATCCACATGCGAGAGCTGCTCAGAACTATAACATTGTTGAAGATTTAGTTGTTTCACCTTGAGCAATGTCGGCTTTGGAAGTGCTGCAATCTTGTCCAACATAGTAAAATGCTACTGTCGGCTATAGGAGCTATTGATCTTTAGGACTCAAACCTCATAGTCTTCGATTTAGCAAATAGTACACCTCGTCTTCCTCATCAAATGACTTTCCAGATTCCAGTGTTAGTCAAAAACAGACCTTGTTTTAGGATTGTGATTGATGAGGGAGCTTCCACGTGTATTATGTCGATACAGTGTTGGAAAACCCTTGGTTCTCCTACACTTAATCAATCCCCGACAATTCTAAAGGCCTTTGATGGCCGAGGGTTTCATCCTTATGGCATTCTACAGGACTTACCTATAGGGGTTGAAGGAAAAACCGTTAATCTAGATGTGGAGGTGGTTGATGCCCCTCTAGATTACAACCTTCTTTTGGGTTGTAGCTGGTCTTACGCCATGACTGCTATTGTTTCATCGGTCTTTCGGCTTATTAAGTTCCCACATAATGGAAAGATTGTAACAATAGATCAGTTAACTTATTTTTCATTGGACCCATCCTCTGCTGAGAGTATTCAACATTTTGGAAAAACCACTATCCCTTATAAGGATGTTGGAGTAGGATTAGTTAAAGATTTGGGTTTACTTGAAACTTTTTCATTTCCTCCTCCCAACGTACCGTCTCCTTTCGCAACCATTCATATGATTTCGTCAGAATCCATTGTTCTTGACGATCCTTGGATCGTTCCATTCGATACCGAGGTGGACTCTCTTGGCGATGCCATGCCTTTGAGTCACTTTGAAGTTTCTTATCAGGCAGTACGGTCATTTTCCAACTCAAATTCAACCAACCTTGATCTAGTGAATGAGATCAATGGGAAATCACTTTCAATCTCAACCTCAGAGTCAACAACCTTTTCAGAAACCGTTCACGCTGATGAACAAATTCGGGAACTGTTGTCTGTTGATGCATTACCATGGGAAGGTCTTCATTATCGGTCTTTGTTTTTACCTGAGATTGATCATTTTGAAAATGATTTTTCATCCATTTTTACCGCTGAATATGTCAAAGAACCACAGAATCCATTAAAGCATCCTGATTCTAAACAAAATTTAGCCAATATTTCTCAAACGGTTCCTATCGACATTTTAGTCAAACCTGGGATTGTTGAAAACGTTCACATAGGTGCTTCTTGTACGGACACTGAAGTCACCACATATAAAGCCCTATTTCAAGAATTCCACGACGTGTTTGCCTAGTCCTATGAGGAAATTCCAGGAATTGATCCTTCAATCATTGTTCATGAGATCAAAACCTACCCGGATGCCAAACCCGTCCGGCAACGGTTGCGTCAAATACACCCACGAAAATCTGCTGCCATCAAAACATAAGTTGAGAAATTACTTAAAGCAGGTTTCATTTATCCAATTCCTTTAACAGAGTGGATATCAAATATTGTTCCAGTTACTAAAAAACAAGGGACGATAAGAATATGCATCGACTATAGGGATATTAATCGTGCTTGTCCCAAGGACAATTATCCCATGCCCTATATCGATCAAATTATCGATGATTGTGCCGACAGTGAAATTTTCTCCTTTATGGATGGCTTTTCTAGTTACAACCAAATTAACATTCTACTTGCAGATCAACCAAAAACGGAATTCATCTATCCATGGGGGACATTTGCTTATTGCAAGTTACCTTTGGACTAAAGAACGTCGGGGAAACTTTTCAAAGGGAAATGTCTTATGCGTTTCATGACATCAAGCACATTGTGCAGCCCTATCTCAATGATTTACCAGCTCATTCATTACAAAGATCCGACCATCTCACTCACTTATGAGCCATTTTCATGAGATGTATGCATTATTGGATTAGGCTGAATCCGCACAAGTGTGTTTTTTGTATTGAAATGGGTTGGTTACTGGGATTTGTTGTATCCAAAGCTGGCATTTGCGTCGATCCTTCGAAGGTCGAAGCCATCGTCAAGTTACCACCTCCTTCGACACTTCACCTACTCCAGAGTTTGCAAGGGAAAGCAAACTTTTTACGTCGTTTCATTCCTAACTACGTCGAGATTACAAAAGGTTTCACTCGGTTGTTGAAACAAAACACTCCATTCTTTTGGGAGAAGATAGCTGACAAATCTTTCGATGCACTTAAGCATTTGTTGACCTGTGCACCATTATTTCATCCTCCCAACTACAACTAGGATTACTTCTTATACCTCGCTGCCTCCCATTCCACCATTGGGATGGTTTTAGTTCAACAAGATGAATTCGAAAGTGAACATGTGATATATTATCTTATTTGGACTCTAACTCCCCCTGAGTTAAAATATTCACATGTGGAGAAACTGGCCTTAGCTGCAGTCCAAGCTGTTCAATGATTTTGTCATTACATTTTGTTACGCAAAACCACCGTTATTTCTGACTGTAACCCTATGCAATACATTTTGACTAAAGAATTGCTGGGTGGCAAGTATTCCAAATGGATTGTCATCCTACAGGAATTTGACCTAGAATTTGAGAAGGCCAAGTCAAAGAAGTCTTTGGTTTTTGTGGAATTAATATGTGCCTTCCCTTGTGCTGATACCGAACATGTGGCGGATGAATCCTTGTTCCTTATCAGCACCATTGATCCATGGTACAGAGATATCATTGTCTATCTCCAAACCAAATATTTTCAGCCAAATACGATCTCAACGCCGAAAGCTACGATTCCAATCCCAACCTTACACTATTATTGGAGATACTCTTTATCATCGTGGGGTGGATTCTGTTTTCCGTTGTTTCCTTAATCATGACGATGCTGAGAAGGTTCTTAATGTCTGCCACTCTAGAGCATGTGGCAGACATATGTCTGGGTATGCCACAACCCAAAAGATTTTGCGCGCTGGCTATTTTTGGGCGTCATTATTCAAAGATTGTATTATTGCCGTCCAAAAATGCCATAATTGCCAAATTTTTGATCGTAAGATGCGCGCTCCTCCTGCTCCTCTCCACCCAATCATTTCCTTTGGTCCATTCACAAAATGTGGTATCAATTTTATTACATGTAACCCTCACTCGGCCAGGGGGCATGCGTATATCATCCTTGCGGTAGATTATTTTACCAAGTGGGCTGAAGCGATGCCTACATTTTCGGTAGACGGTAAAACTGCTGTGATTTTCATTTTCAACCATATAATTGCTAGGTTTGGTGTTCCCCAAGCGATTATCACTGACCATGGGAGTCATTTTCGAAACATCCTGATGACCGAAATTACAGATCATCTTGGCCTGCGTCACGATAGTTCCACTCCATATTACCCAGAGGCAAATGGTCTCGTTGAAGCAGTCAACAAAGTTTTAGTCACCATGATCCAACGAATCATTGCGATTCATCGGTTGAATTGGCACAACATGTTATTTTTAGCGCTTTGGGCGTACCGAACCTCATTCAAAACATCAACAGGTTTTACTCCCTTTCAACTGGTTTACGATTTAGAGGCAATATTGCCCATTGAATGTGAAATCCCGTCATAACAAATTGTTGTGCAATTATTACTAGACACTTCCAAAGAGAAAAAACGTTTATTATACTTAGCTCAATTAGATGAGAATTGACGCAATGCTGCATTAGCTGTCAAAACTCATGCCAAATGGATCAAAGCTCAGTATGATCGAAATGTTACACCCCGCAATTTTTCGGAAGGCAACTTGGTTTTACTTTATGATCAAGCAAACGATAAGCTAGGGGCTGGAAAATTTGTACCCATGTGGCATGGTCCATATATTATCAAGCAGAAGCTGGAAAAAGGGGCCTATGAGCTAGAATATTTTGACGGTGTCTCCTTAGGTAAACCCAGGAATGGGCTTTATCTAAAGCGATATTATGCTTAAAAGATTAGCGTGGAGATTTCTTAGATTAGTTTTTCTTTCTAAGTTTGGTGTGTTCTTAGACTAAAAATGTGTGGTTTACTTTAGAGAGTGTTTTTCATTATTAGTCCTGCTTATCTTCATTTTACTCTTGATATTGCAGATGTCGAAACCTCTTCAAACATACATCGGTTTTGCTGATGGCGCTTGTCGTAGTACACAGAACATCTATTCCGCAGCTTGGGTTATCTATTCACCTTCTGACGAGTTAGTATCTATGCACGGGGTAAGCCTCGGTCAAACAGTGAACGACATTGCAAAATACAGTGTAGTGATTGAATTATTATCTGAATGCATCTCATTTGGAATTCGAAGTTTGATTGTTAATTTAGATTTGGAACTCATTGTATTACAGCTTAATCGAGTTTATGCCATTAGAAATAAACTATTATTATGATTATTTGTGAGAGTCCGTCTCTTGGAACGAGAATTTGATTACATAGAATATCAGCACATTCCAAGATATTTAAATACATTAGCAGATGCAATTGCTTCTCGAATGTTAAATAGACATTTGCATTAAATCAAACA
>APFE030406041.1:66241-95631 GCA_000404065.3 Pinus taeda
GGGCTGGTTGTAGAGGAGGTTGAAAGCTGAAGATTCTTGAGGGTAAATGTTGCTGAAAACTAGGCTTCCTTTTTGAGCTTGTGAGAGGAGAGATCACATACCTTTCATTTCTTTTTGGAAGTGAGTGAGGCTTGTCAAAGTAGAGGAGACTCTTGCTGGACCCTGGAAGGAACTTGTGCAACATCAAGGCAAAGGTTGTAAGGTTCTTTTATTCGTAAAGTTAATACAATCAAGTTTGTTTTTCTCAATAAACTGTCTCTAATGGTTTATTTTATGAGCTCCTTGATCTTCATAATGGACATGTTTTGTTATACGCAGGTATGCTTTGATGTGTGCTTGTTTGTGTATGCAGGTTATTAAACGAGAACTGCTTGAAGCTGTTGGGATAAAACTGCCTCAAGCAAGCATTGGACCGAGGTAGGGTCTGTTACACCTCTTAGTATTCATTAATGAATTGAAACATGTTTAGAGAAAAGTAGATTTTCTTGTGCTCTTTGTTGCTAGATATCATTAGATACTAGGGAGATCGGTCTTGTCCGCAAGAACGATTTATCCGGCCAACACCTCACTCAACTCCTCAAGAAAAATTCATTCCTCTAGAATGATGAAGCACAACAGGCCTTTACAGCTCTCAAACATGCCATGTATTCCACTCCAGTCTTAGCACTACATGACTTCACCAAATCTTTTGTGATTGAATGTGATGCTTCGGGTATGGGTATTGGGGTGGTCTTAATGCAGGAAGGTCGACCCTTGGCCTTCACGAGCCAACAACTAAGTGGGAAGATTTTGGGACAATCTACCTATGAGAAGGAGATGATGGCCATCTTACATGCAGTAGATACCTGACGACCATACTTATTGGCGCGACGCTTCCAAATCCGCATAGACCATCAAAGCCTTAAATATTTTTTGGAGCAACACCTATCCTCACCATAACAAAATAAATGGCTCGCCAAAATGATGGGATACGATTATGAGATAATTTACAAGAAAGGGCATGAAAATGTTGTAGCAGATGCACTATCTCGCCAATTTGAGGAGGAAAGTACCTTGCTTGCAATTTCCCTTCCCATTCCAGAATGGATTGAAGAGGCTCGCAAGGAATGGTTTTCACATCCATGGCTCTCCCAACTCATTAATCAATTGCAGGTGGATCCAAATTCCACAAAGAGCTACTCATGGTAGGATGAGATTCTTCGCAACAAGGACAAGTCATAATATCACCAACATCCACCCTCAAAAGCCGCATTTTGGCAGAGTTGCAATCATCTCCCACTACAGGACATTCAGGCTTTCAGAAGACGTCTGCTCGCACTTGAAGATTTTTTTTTGGACAGGCATGAAAAAGGACATTCTTACTTTTGTAGCTGAATGCGACATCTGTTAGTGCCACAAAGGAGAAACAGTCAAACCCCCAGGCACATTATAGCCATTACCCATCCTGGCTTCAATCTGGATGGAGGTTTCTATGGATTTCATTACGGGTCTTCCAAAGTTAGGAAACAAGTCAGTCATCATGGTGGTTGTGGACATACTTTCTAAGTATGCTCATTTTTGCGCCCCACTCTACCCTTTTACACCGACTTTTGTCGCTTAATATTTCATGGATCAGATCTTCAAATTGCATGGCATGCCCACTTCCATTGTGTCGGATCGTGACCCAGTCTTCACTAGTAACTTTTGGCAGGAACTCTTCTAGCTACAAGGTATCCAACTACAACTCAGTACTTCCTATCATCCACAAAATGATGGTCAAACTGAAGCAGTCAACAAATGCTTGGAAACCTACATTAGGTGTTTCACTTTAGAAAAGCAACATCTCTGGGTACAGTGGTTACCTCTAGTTGAATGGTGGTATAACACCAACTATCATGCCACCACCAAAATGACTCCATATGAAGCAGTTTATGGTCAAATCCCTCCTTCCCCTACTTCTTATATCAAGGGATGCTCGAAGGTACAAGCAGTGGATCAACTCCTACAGAACCTGCACAACCATGCTGGCCCACCTTACAAGAGAATCTTCATCAAGCTCAAAACCACATGAAGCAACAGGTAGATCAACATCTCTCAGAACACCAATTTCAAGAAGGGATCAGGTATTTTTGAGGCTGCAACCATATAAGCAAACATCACTCAAAGACAAGGGTTGTCAGAAACTATCTCCAAAATTCTACGGACCGTATCAAGTACTTCAACACATTGGAGAAGTTGCCTACAAGCTAGTTTGGCCACCCACTGCAAAAATCAATCCAGTTTTCCATGTCTCATGCCTCAAGAAAGTGATTAGGAACAACTGCAAAATTCAAACTAGTCTACCTGAGCTGGATGAAGAAGGGTCAATCTGGCTCCAACCTGAATAGGTTCTTGATACATGAGAAAGGCACCTCTGTGGCTACATGATCAAGGAAGTCCTTGTCAAGTGGAAAGACACCTCTCGAGAAGATGAAACTTGGGAACCAACCACTATTCTTCAGCAGTTTTCGTGGCTTCAGCCTTGAGGACAAGGCTATCTTTATGAGGGAGGGCATGTTAGGGTCTCACCCTAACCCCCTTATTTATGTAATAGGATCGAGTCATAGTTATAGTTAAGTAAAGAGTCAATAAAACCCATATTACTAATTGTAAGTGGTTAACTCGCATTTAATGAAGGGACCACAGTTAGTTGCAAATGGGCCATGGTATTAGGTAGATGGTATTAATAAGAACCATGGTATTTCCCCATGGTATTGCATGTATGAATCCTATATAAAGGATAGAGACTCCCCTCAAGGAGCATCGTGTCTTATTTTGTAATCGAGCTCTGCTCTATTGGAGGTTGCCCCCTCGAAGAGGCAAGTGAACATTGCTTTCTGAATAATAAAATACTTGCTGTTATTTCTCATTGTTCTATGTTCTGGGTATTCTTCTTCGCATATTTGGTATTCTGGTATCGTCTTGCAGGTTAAGAGCATAACATTCTTGATGCTAGGCTTGGTGATAGCACAGGCAGTGCAGGATCTGATATATTTCTTGATATCCAAGCAGAGTTTTGGCCAAAAAAAGTACTTTTGTAGTACAACCACAATTTCCTCCATACCAAAGTGTCCTGTGACTTGACTGTAGTGTGCGTCCCAAATAAGCTTGGCACACTCGGTTGAAGGAACACAAAGGTGGCCTAGGTAGCATAATAATGCATCGTGGAGGTGGAAATAAAGAACTTCCTTTCTGTCTACTAGCATGTGGTATGTGGAGCCAAACTTTGGATCATTTTTGTATAGTTGCAGCCATCCAGAGGTCTCGTGTCCACAAGAGTTGTGAACAAAAGTTAGTGCTGCAACTGGGGGCTGACTGAGGTAGTATGCAACATGATTGGTGCTGCCCTTTCTGTATTTGATGTTCAAGTGGATTTTTGCATATATGTAGACAAATTTTGATGGTGATCGTTCTGCAACTTCCCTTGTGTCTGTATAAACCGAAGAGGCCGATGATTAGTGTGCATGATTGCCTCCTTCCCCTGAATGAAATGCTTCCATTTCCAGCGAGCCTGCATGATGGAATGCATTTATTTATCATAAATGGGGTACTTCTGGATTGTATCGGTAAGTGTCTCACTATGATAGTCCACTGGATGCCCATGTTGGGTGAGAACTGCATTAATAGAATAGTCAAAGGTGTCTGTCTCAATTTCAAATGGCTGTTGTAGGTCTGACAATGTCAGTACCGATGCAGAGCAGAGGTGGTATTTCAACTCAACGAACACCTTCTGTTGGGACTCAGACCAGGAAAAATTTTCTTTTTCCCCGCCCTTAATAATCTAACTCAAAGGCCAAGTGATATGGGAGAATCCCAGCATGAACCTCTGATAACAATTTGAAAGGCCCAAAAAGTAGCGAAGCTCTGTTAGAGTGGTCGGGGCTAGCCAATCCTGAATGACTTGAATCTTTGTTGGATCCACATGCACGCCATGCTCATCTATGATGTAACCAAGGTATTAGACCTAAATCATGCCAAAGGTGCATTTCTCCAAGTTGGAACATAGTTTGTGTTTCCGAAGGGTTTGAAGGACCTGTCGAATTGTTCAAGTGTTCTTCAAAACTCTTGCTAAAGATGAGGATGTTGTCCAGATAAACAACCACGAATGAGTTGGTGAAGGGCCGCAATATGTCATCCATTATCCTCATAAAATTAGTAGGGGAATTTGTCAACTCAAAGGGCATAACCAACCATTCAAAAAGGCCTTCTTTGGATTTGAAGGTAGTCTTCCATATATCTGTGGGCTCTATTGGAACTTGGTGATAGCCAAACTTTAGATCAATCTTGCTGAAATAATTGCCCCCCTTAAGTTGGTCTAAAAGGTCATCAATCCATGGGATTGGATACCTTTTCCTAACAGTGATTTTGTTTAGTGTCTGCTAATCGATGCAGAGCCTCCAGGCCCATCCTTCTTTTGTACAAGTATAGTCGAGCTCCCACAAAGAGAGGAACTTTGTTGGATGTTCCCTTTTTGAAAAAAATCTTGTATTTGCTACTTGATCTCTTCATTTTCTAAAAAGGAGCAATGATATATCGGCCTGTTAGGTATAGGTGCTCCAGGAGTCAGATCGATCGAATGCTTGACCTGACAGTGTAAGGGTACCCCTATGGGTGAGGAGAAGATGTCACTGTATTCTTCCACGACCGTATCCACTTGATTTTGCATTGTGGAAGAAACCTTCCTAGGGGCCATGGACATGGCTATGATCTTCCCCTTACTTTGAGAGAGAATCAGAAAGAAAACAAATTTCCCAGTATGGGAGATGATCTTACTGCATTTCTTAGCATAGATAAAAGAGATGGCGTTAGGGAGGGCTACTCCGTATCCTGTATATGTTATTTTACAAAGAAATAATAATAGAGCGAGGTCTAGACTCATATACAACATGTCACTTCCATAAGTATGGTTTTCCTAATAATACATCACAAAATTCAGAGAAGCAACATAACACAATACCTCATCCATGAAGGGCTTGATGATGTAGGGAAGGAAACACTGCTAGTTGACGCGAAGATATTGTCCTTGGTGAAGCTACCCGATGGTGTATGACTGTGGGTGTGCTGTAGTCGGTAGGCCTCACTGCTTCACGACCTTTGTTGAAATGAGTTTTTTTGGCTCCCGCTGTCAAAAATGGTTTGCCGCGGGGAACCCTTCACCCACACCTGTGAGTGAAAGAGGCGTTCCCCCTCCTCTGGATCTTCAGGCTCATTCTTCTGGATCTTCGTGGTGGCCACGGTGGCACTGGGCTCCATGTCAATGACATTCTTCCCTTTGTTATTCCCCTCATTGGGTTCTAACTCAGATTATGAACATGCATCTGATTCAGAAAGCTTCAACTCGACCACCAATGAATGCTTGGTCCGACACTCACTTGATTTGTGACTGGAGCTCTTATGGAACTCACACCATTTTCCCTTGTCCTTATTTATCTTCGTGGTGTTGTTCTTTTCTTGGGGCTTTGACGGGTTGTCATGGGTTGCCCCACCTTGGCTTTGCCCCTTTCTTTGCGGTTTGGAGGTGCCTTTCCCTTGCCTCAGATTCATAGAGCCAAAGTCTCGCTTCTTCTATTTAAAATTTTTCTCAATCTTGACAGCATATCGGTATGCTATGTCGAGCAAGGAGATATCCAAAAACTCCATCTTGTCTTCAATGTACCTGTGTAGATAACTGTGGTACTTAAGTACTAAATGCTGCTAAGAATCTTTGATACCCAACTTTGTGCAAAGGGGGTGAAAAATATTAGTAAACCCTGGCATGTCTTGGTCCCTTCCCTACCGCAGCATGGTCCACTTTATGGATTTATCCTCATAGCTCCAACATGCTTGTACTACTCCTTAATGGTGTCCCAGAATGGGTTCCATGTGGGTGAGGCTGAAAATAGTGAGAGTGTACTTTAAACCTTCTTTTCACAATAGGTGTACCACCAGGCCTTGACGTGAGGGACGACTTTGAGAAGTGCAAAAGTAATATTTTCCCGGATAGAAAAATCAGGAACATAAAAATATACTTTTAGGAGATTTAACCATTTATCTATAGTGTCTGCATCTATCTAACCTTAAAATATGGGGATGTCAAACTTAACATGTACCTTAAAGGGCATGGTGCTTCCAGAGTAGCTGCTAGAAGGAGATGCGTCGCCTTTGGGTAGCCACTGAAGGATATGGGAAAAGTTTTCCATCATCGAGTTCCTTTGTTGCTCAAGAACTTCTTCGACCAAGATTTTGAAACGATATCCTGCCTCCTCTTCTTTCTTCTCTTCCGCCATGGGAGGCCGTCAGGATTTGCGAGGCTGGTCTTGCAAAGATTCGACTAGTTCGAGTGCTAACTCCTTATATCCCGACATCATTGGGGACATGTAAAGAAAAATAGAGAAAGAGCAAACTGCGTTGATACCACTGATCCAAACTTAAACAAGAATACAACAGATTACAAACATAACCATAAATATAGAGATGCAACAGAAATAACACTTCATTTCATTAATATCAAATACTAAAATATGTTTACAAACATAATGGAAACAAACTAGCTCAGGCGATGGTAGCTTATCTCTGAGAAGAGATGTGGTGGCTACATGTCTCTGAATTGTGTTACAATGAGGCTCGAAGGCCTATTTATTATTGATAAATAATGGAAAAGCCTAAACATCCAAAAACATAACCCTAGGAGATGAAGTGCCAAAACTATGGGCCACATTTGGGTAAATTGGTACATCAACTTCCCGGGGTCGTAACTTTGGCATACGATCTCCATTTGATGCACACAATACCTTATTAGAAATATCTATCTGAGGAATAAAAATTTATCATGATTGCCTTGGTTTTCCCAAAAAATGTGATTTAGGGCCTCAAAACGGCTCCTAAAGTTTAGGACCCGAAAAACTACCAAAAATAGTAAGTTATGCTACAATTAAGGAAACTAAAAAACTAAAAGAGATAGTGGTGGGGGTCCAAGTGGAATAGGTGGGTGGACACCAACATCCACCTGGATCATTTCTCCCCCATTAGGAAGCAATGGTCCCCATTGCATTAAGTGCCTCCATGAGATGGGGAAACTTCTGATGAACTTGGTCCTTGGTGAGCCACTTGCGTTGGTGCAGGAGTTGGCCAGCTTTAACAACCAGATATAGTTGGATCTTCTGCTGGAGAGTGTTATTTATATGTATATCCCTTATCCGATAAGTTTTCACATGTTCCATGTAGTTTGGGTTTAACTCTATTGGTGTGAGCTGTTCTGCAATGTCTAATGTGTCTAGTAATGTTGAGAAGTATTGTCGAAGGTGGTCCACATTGAACATTGGGTGCAGACAAATGAATGGGGGAATGATGAGCTCAAAATAATTGTCTCCCATAGCCTTCGTAATGGTATAGGGACCATATCGTAGTGGTCTAAGCTTCCGATGGGCTCCACTAAGGCGTTATTTCCGCAAATGCAACCAAAATTTGTCACCCACCTGAAACTTGTGTGGCACCCAATGTTGATCATCTCGATGCTTGTACTTGGAATTTTACTTCTCCAAGATGTCATGAACATGCTGGAAGATGTGTTCAATAAATCTAGTCACTCTATTAGCCTCGGAAAATACATGTGTGGATTATGTCTGTGTAGTTGCATGAAGCATGACAACATCAATCAGAAACAATGGTTGAAATCCTAGACCCACTTGAAAGGGGTTGTGACCGTTCGAGCTATGGAGAGCTATATTATAACTGTGTTGCACATATGGAAGACTCCCATCCCAGGTTTGTGGATGCTTGGAGTTGTACATGCAGAGTATGTTTAATATTATCCTATTGACGACCTACGTTTGGCCATCAATCTGGGGATGGAAGGCAGTCGACTTGGTGAGCTTGATGTCTAATAGTGCCCAGAGGCTTAACCAAAATGTGCTAAGGAACCTGCTATCCTGATCTAATTTAATTGTTTGCGGGATCCTAAAATGTATCCACACTTGTTCAAAGAAGAGTTTGGTAGTGTCCTCTACCATGATACTCTTCTTGTAGGCAACCAATATAGCCATATTAGAAAATATGTCCATGGCCACAAATACATAGTCATTACCATTCTTGGTAGAAGGGAGGCCAGACATATGGTCCTTGGAGATGGATTCCCACGACTGGATGGGAATAGGCAGAGGAGTGTACATGCCTTTCTTCTTGATGGTAGGCTTGGCGATGATGCAAGTATTGTAAAATCTGATATATTTCTGAACATCTAGTTGGATATTTGGCCAATAAAAGTACTTTTGTAGTACAACGATAGTTTTCTCCACACCAAAGTGTCTTGTGACTTGACTATAGAGCGCCTTCAAAATCAGCATGGAACACTCGCTTGAAGGAACACAAAGGTGGTCTAGGTAGCATAATAATGCATCCTGGAGGTGGAAATGAGGAACTTGCTTTCCATATACTAGTATACGGTATGTGGAGGTGAACTCTGGATCATTTTTGTATAGTGGTGGCCATCCAGAGGTCTCATGTCCACAAGAGTTGAGAATGGTAGTGATGAGCCTCATCATTGGGTAACTATATGGACCTTAAGTCACCTCCTAGCTTAGTCAAATTGACTCTTCTCACAATTTATTACATGTTTTGATTATATTTTGTTTAATGAGATGGGTTAAAGTGAGATCTTATGCCTAATGGACTAACATGCATTGAATGCAGGTTTGAAAGAGAAAATCAAGGAATTTTGGCAAGGTTAAGATTTGAAACTCGAATTGGAAAAGGGAGAGAGATTGTAGGAGGCAAATCCTCCTCATTTACTCCTCCCTCATTTGAATATTCCTATATTAATCACCCCAGCTCAGAGTACAAGTAGCCAAGTCATGAAGATCAAAAGGCAGCTGAGTGGGTGATAGTCAAAGAGTTAGTTCATCTTGAGTTTAGGAGTCGAACCTCCCTAGATTTAAGGAATTTGTTGGGGACTTCAGTTGTATAAATAAAGAGGCCTAGTCCCTCATTACGATTCAAATTTTTTTTGTAAAAACACTAGTTATTTTTTAGCTCCAAACTTGTGGAAGACATTGCTATGTAATTTTCTGTTTTGATATTGAGAATGAGTTTTTTTTTATGATCCAGTACTAAGTTAACTCAGAGGGCTGAAGCTCTTGGATTAGGGACCAACCCTAGCGGAAAAGGCTACTCTTCTTGTATCTGTATGCTTAGATTAGTTTCATATATTCATGATTAAATTGTCCTTAGAAGTATTTCATTGCAGGAAGTGTAGATTTGATTAGTTTGTTTATTAGTTTGCTTCCATTTGTGCTTTACTTCAGCAGTAGTTTAGAAGGAAACAAGCATCACAAAGATGCTAGTAGGTGTCTTGGCCTCACTTCTTCCTTCAGGGATCATGACTTGAGGAAAGGACCCCTATGCAGCCCCAAAAAGATAGATTTCTATTTTCTCATAGAATTTAGAGTTTACTGTACTTGAACCAACATTTGATCAGTTTGAAAGTGTAGGATTTAATTACCATCTCTTCCAAATTAAGTCTTATAGTAGATCTCATCAATGATTCCATTTTATTATGCAAGCTTCCTCATGCATGAAGTAGACAACTAGCTCATTAAACTCTGTTTTTTATTAGAATTCTTCTTGTTTACATGATTTTTTAGCAAATATCAATGTTTGATGCAGAGTAGGTGTTTCAGAAGTAGAGAGAAATCCCATAGCAAGCAACCACCTTCCAACTTCATCCATCCATAATAATTCCTTGCTTTCACCAAGACCTTCACCAATTTCATCATTTTACACAAAAACTCCTCCAAGCATGTTGAGAAAATCCAACCATCTCCTAACCTTGGTCTTGAGTTCTGAGTGACCCTAGGAATTTTCTCACTCCATTCCACCTACCAACCACCTTCCCTAAGCCTTCCATCACCTCCAGCACCCATGGTTTTTCTCTCGGCTGTATCCTATAGAAATACAAGGAATCCTGTAGGTTTTCCTATAGTGGCCTGTTTTGAGGTCGAATTGAGGGAAAACCTCTAGGAAGCAATGCAAGGGTACCTGAGGGTCTACCAAACCTCCCAACCATCCACCAGCATCCCTAAGCCACCTGCCACATCACCGAAATAGATTAGGGTTTACCCTTGATTTTCCATAAAAAGAAAAATAGAAAAAACAAATTTATTTCAGTCCTTTGCATGCACAATAGTGATGTTTGATGTTTTGAACTTCCATGCTTTAGACAATAGCATTTCATACATGTTAGCTTGGCATTCTAGTAAAGAATATTTTCTCAGCAATTAGTTAGAGAATGGTGTGTTTTTAGCATAGGATTTCAGTCATTTTCCTTATTGCAGTAGACAAGCTTTCTCCCAGAGTAGATTTCTCTTTCTCTCATTAATAATCAAGCTTCTTCTGAATCCATAGAAGTCTGGCTTGAACACCCTAGTGGTCTCTCGCCAGCTGAATAGTGACAAAAGGAAGAACCATCACTTTTACTTGTGTATACAACACTGTCACCTCCAAGTTTGTATGAATCCCGGGTTGATAAAGTAAAGCTGATAGCTTCAGGAGTTGCTACATTCTTGCTGCAATACCGGTGCTCATCACTTTTTGGCATCATTTCCGGGGAGGTGTCTGAGTATTATGTGATTACTGCTTTCTTTCTTCCATTTCTTGTTTCTGATATTCTGCTATTAGTTTCATTTATGCAAAAGTAATTCATATTGCTTCCTTTTCCATGCTGCATTCTTTGGTTTCCTTTCCATTCTGCAAGTAATATTTCAATCAAGTAGTTAATTTTTCATTCAGTAAGTAGTTGTCATTCAGTCTGCAATTCCAATTCTACAATTACTTTCAAAGTTTGAAAAAAACACAAAACAAAACAAAAACATTTTTTTTCATGCCTCGTAGGAGTAGGGATAACTTAGGGAATTTTTTGCCAAATACCCCCACTGATTCAAAAAACCAACCTTCCCTCTTCTTTGGTGGCTATTGGTGGGCTCCAGTATTGCAGTAATAATGCTGCAACTCTTGGGACTCCCTTCTTTACTTTTATTAACCCGGTAGTTCATAACAAACTTGGAAGTGACGGTGCTATATGCACAAGTACTAACTCTTGCCGCGGCTGTCACTTGATCAGCTGGCACAAATCCGCTAGGAGCTTAAGCCAAATTTTATGAGCTCTTAGAAGAAGCTTTTAACTAATGGATGAAAGCTAACTCAAAGGAAGCTAATCTACTTGCAGAAAGAAACTAAGAAGCTGAAAGGAAATGCAAACCCTAACAAACCCTAGTTTTACCAACTAACCCTACCGGTGCAAGAAAAGCGATGAAAGAAGTGGAAATGGATGCCA
Source organism: Pinus taeda (assembly GCA_000404065.3). Classification (NCBI taxonomy): domain Eukaryota; kingdom Viridiplantae; phylum Streptophyta; class Pinopsida; order Pinales; family Pinaceae; genus Pinus; species Pinus taeda. The sequence goes on from APFE030406041.1 coordinate 77,565, forward strand.
TTGAATTCTAGGAAGGTAAAATGCATGTTACTAAGCTACTTTTATAATAAAATCTGGAAAAAACATCCTTTTGTATTTTTGAGTAAGTCGTCAGAATTATTATGCATGTGCTTTTAACTATTCTTTCTGTGCAGAGGTTGACTGGCGAAAGGAAATGATTGCAGGAGGTTGGGAAGGTGAGAAGAGGGCCTAAGGGGTCCCTAGCACCCTTCCAGAGAGTTTCACAATGATCAGATCTCAAGAAACTGCTTTCATGAGCTTCTACAAGAAGTCTGCAGGGGTTCTACAAGATGTACTGTAGCTTCTACAGGATGTTCCGAAAGGGAATTTTGAAGGGTTGATGGTGGCAGAAAGGTGAAGAAGTGGGTAGGGAGGTGAGATAAGTGTGTGAGGATGTCTAGGACTTGGTGATTGAGGATGGGGAGTGGCTAAAGCGATTGGGCTGGTTCGAAGATAGGAGAAGCAATGTTGCGCGCAAATGTAGGAACTAGGGCAAAGTCAGAAAACGTGACAAATGAGAGGCAAGAATCTGAGTTAGAGGATGAAGAAAGTTGCATGGATGGGGTAAGGATAGATGAGGAGGTATCACAAGTAATCTGCATGTTATTTCCCAAAACTGATCAAACAAAGACTATGCAAACCAAAGATCTAACTACTTTAACCTAATTTGACCTAGAAACCATAAGCATGATGCACATCAGTTTATTGGCAGAAAATCACGTAAATCAACTATGGAAACCAAACAAGAATGGATCTAAGCATGTAATCACAATTGTAACCAACTTTTGCAACTAAGGATCTAACACTAGAAATTGCATGAAGAAGCAAGACAATGTTTTTATGGCAGCAAGGACACCTTGGTCTCAGCTCATGGTCCCAAGGAGGGAGAGGTGAGATCAGGGGTTGCTTGGTAGCCCTTTTTGAAGATGTTTTATGTTACCAACCTATTAAATCAACTTAAAACATGAGCAACTATTTCTATCAGCAAAAATGAACTAAATAACTAAACAAGATTGTAACCTACTAGCAGAAATTAATTAAAGGCAACAAAAAAACATATAACAATACATAGAGGAGGTCCTAGCACTTGGGTTTGGCCCAACCCCAAGAGCTACAGGCTCCTAAAAGAAGCTGAGAATTGAAGCAAAATGAAACTGATCTCCATTATTCAGAAAATAACCATGTCACAGAAATTTTTACAGCAAAAGCTCCACAAATGAGCAAAAACAGAGCAGCACTAGAGTGCACAATATAAATGTTCCAAAAGTAACGTACGAAGGTTGGAAGCCTTCTTATACACTACGAGGTCTTCCAACAACCCTCCTTAACTCAAGGGGCTCAGCTGCTCAAATTGCCAGTAAACAGTCACTTTTCACAAAACTGCTCGGCTGCCCTTGGGAATCGTTTTTGGTGGCCTGCTGAACTCCGAGTTGAGGGTGGAGAATTCGAGGAAGGGGTGATTTAGTGCAGGAGACACCCTTCCTATGAATCCTAACCCTTGTTCCCACGTGCTTGGCTGTCATCTGGCTCATAAATTCTTGGCCTTGGTCCAAAAGTTGTCCAAAAATCCAATTTTGGGGCTCATCATCACCCCCCTGCTAAATGGGTTGCTCATCCTCTGAGCAACTAATCCAGCTCATCATCCTTGATTTCTTTGACCGCTTCTCTCACATCCCAAGCTTCTGAGGTGATGTCTTCTTCCTTGTCACGAAATCCTGCTTTTCTTTCTACTTCCTCCCACTACCTGTGTTCCTCTTCTTCTTTGACTCCTTCTAGCAGTCCTAAGAGCAAGGGAGGAATGTACTTTAGGCCGATCCAGCTGGCTTGCAGAGTTTGCATTGACTGCTTATAGAGGGGTACTCTTGCCAAGGCTTCCCTCATCCTTGTTGGGGTGTGGTATTCTCTCATTTTCAGACTGTGGGACAGTGTGTTCCACCTTATTGTGCAACCATGCATGCAGTTATCCCCCAACAGTCTTTCCATTTCCTTGAATGGGCAATAGATTGAGCTTGCCGTTCAATGTAGTCTGGTAGAGCCTAAGGGTTATTTGCCAAGTGTTGGTGGGCATATATCAAAGCTGAGGGATCTTCCGGCTCTGCTCTGATCATGAGTGGCTCCCCTAGCTCCCTGTTCATGAGATTTTGAATCTCTACTGCTCTTTTTTCCTCGTGGTTTAACCAAGAGGCCATGACCATAAGTTTCACATCCCCCACTACAGCGTTTGGGTCCCACAGATTCATGTTAGGAAGGGCCAAATTGTGTAAATAGAACTCTGATAATTTGGCCTTATCCTCTGCCGAGCTACTGTTACACAAGGCCATGAATTGATGGTAATTTTGAAATGGAATGGTGCCCCTTTGGGCCAAGGTGTTAATCTTGAACTGCAACCATTGATCTTTAAGGTATAAGGCATATGACTTGGCTAGTTATTGACATTGCAAAGCTTCCATTGCCCAGTTGGCCATGCAGGCCAATTGGGCTTCCTTTTCTTGTACCTGGTGTTTTAGAGACTGTATTTCCCCTGCTGCCTGTAATTCTTTCTCCTGTAGCTGTTTTGTTAGTGCCTCAACCTCAGCCTGCAGCCTGTCCTTTTTCTGCTGTTCATCAGGGGTCTCTTTGTCTTCTGGAGGCCTTTCCTGTAGCTGCTGTTCTCCCAAGATGGGGGACCTATCTTCTTTGTGACTTCCCTGGAGCTGCAGCTACTATTTCAGCATCTGGTTCTCTTCCTATAGTTTGGCCCTTTGACTACTCTCCACATGCCTTACCATAGCCAATTCCTTTCTTGATTCCTTGAGTTGTTCTTCCAGGTGGCCTATGTCTGCCACTCCCTTGGATTTATCAATCTTCATCCAAGTGTGAGTCCTAATTCTTTCTTCTTCCAGTGCAAAGAAAAGTGGCACCACAAATTTCTGGGGAATTATCTTCTAGGCCTCTAACAAGTTATAGTATGAGCCCAAGCTAGGCTGAGGGCTAGGTTCTAATATTTTCTCTGTCTTTTCTTCTACGTATGAGTGTTTGGCCACCTTTTCCTCCAGTTTCTCAGTCTCCCTTAGCTTAGCCAGAGTTTCCTGTAGAGATTCCTAAGCTTCCTATAGAGTCGTCTTTGAGTCCACCAACCTAATTTTCTCTTTCCAGGTGGAAGTTTTTGGGCTTCCTCGTTCGTAGGTGATGGATATCTTTGTAGGGGACTCTTCTTTTGGCTTAGGGGTGGTGTCCTCAATGACAATTGGCACTTCTGATTTAGGCTGGGGTCTGCCTGCTTTGATCCGTGTACTCCTCCTTGCTTTAAAGTATAGGGAAGTTTGCCTTTTTCTCTTCCCTTTTTGTTTTGGAGGTGTGCTTAGAGAAGCAAGCACGGCTGTTGCCTCTCTTGCCAATGTCTCGGGTGATTTCTCCTCTTGCTGTTCTTGTTCTCTGCTTCCTGTAGAAGCCCCTGTGTCAACTATATCTGGCTGTTTTGCTGCTCTTTCAGGATGTGTCTTTCCCTGTTGTTTGGACGGGCCTTCTTTGGCTGTGACAGCTTTTATTTGGGTTTTTTCAGCCTTTTCTGCCCTACTCTGCATCCTCTTTTCCCGTGGTGTTTGTGCTGTTGTCTGCACCTCTATTTTGGGCTTAGCAACCTGGCCCATTTCTCCTTTTCCTCTCTATTCTTGTTGTGCCTGGATGTCGTGCGGTTTTTCACCATCATTTTTCTCACCTTTTTCAATGTGTTCTTCTTTCTCACTACTGGATGGGGTGATATCTTTGGCCAAAACTTTGATATTGTCATCCCTAGACATATTTCGAAAGATTTCCCATGATATGGGGACAGTGTAGGTGTGCAGGGCATCTTCTACTAATAATTTGATGAGCCCATGATGGGCCAACTGGTTTGGAATCCCTTCATTCATTTTTGTCCCACATTCAACCAGTGATTGAAGAAGAAAATAGGGAATGCTTAGTTTCATTTCTGGAGGTAGTTCAATTCCATGTCTAAGTTCACACAGCAACCTAAAATGATAACCATAGATAATGCTGAATCTTCCTTCACAGGTAATGTACTTCATGATTTGGAAATTGACTTCCCTCCAGAGAGGAGGCAAGTTGGCACTCTTCACCCCGTTTTTGTCCTCTACAGGATGTTCCTAAGGCAGAAAGAATGCCCTCTTGGCAGCTTGGCCCAATGTCCTCTCTTCTTTGCTCCAAGATATCCCTAATGGCAGACCAGTAACTCGACTAATGAGCTCATGGGTTATCTTCAGGGTCAAACCTCTAAAATTGACTGTGGCCTGTGTCTTTGATTGAGATCTCAGGGACATTAAAAATTCTTCAGCTATCTCTTCGTCGTGACCCTAGATTTTGTCAAAGAACGGCATCCAATTGGCTCATGTGAAGAGGTTCACCACCTCAGGATTCTCACGCAATTTGCTGGAGTCTGAGGGTTCCCTTCTTATGAATCCCCCTGGCATGGTGAGAGTGCTCCCTTTTTTATGCTTTGGTCAGAAAAGGAAATGTTGTTTATGGTTTCCCCTGGACTCAAGGAAGAATTCCTCGGCTGTTTAATATCAATGAGCAACAATTCCCTGGTTTCAAGACTACTGTGACTCAGCTCTCAGCTATCTGGTTATGAAAGGAAGAGTTTGCTTCTACAAACAGAGGTCAGAGACCAAGTTTTCTTCTCAACACACATTCAGATATGCAAATTTAAAATTTTCATCCACAGGTTGACTCTCACAGCTGCATATGCCTTCCTTATAGGAGAATTTTTGAAACAGGAAACATGGAGAGGTATCTTGACGCAGAGACAACTGGGAAACCCAGTGAAATACACAGGCAAATGCTATTCTTTCAATTCACAGGTAGACTTTTCTCTGATTCCAAAATCTAACACCGTTCAATTCACCACCTTTCCAAAACATACCATGCATAGAGGAGTTTTTCGAGCCTACCTTGCTTAGAGCTCCTAATTCGACGAAGAAAAAGATCCCAGGCTTCCCTGCTCCTGAAAGCTGTGTAGTATCTCCTGTAGGATTCTTCCTGTAGAAGACCTCCCCAGTTCTTGTAGAATGTCACTGTGCCTCTGAGTGAGCCCGATACGCAGGAGAATTTTGAACACAAGTAGAAAATCCAGCGCAGGACGACTGGTTAACAGTTTTTGGGAACCAGCAGGCACGTACTCCAGTCGAGGACGTTGCAAGTTCAAAATGACAGAAGGTGGTGTGAGTTTCAGCGGAGAATCTTTTAATTTCGGCATGATTCGTGGTGAGGGAGTGAGGTGGCCAGACCGGGCCGTTGATCCAACGTCACAGCCATAATTTCTCTGCGCAGTTCTGACTGCCATCACCTCTCCTTTGCCGTTAATCGCCACCACCACTACTAGTCTCGATGGTTTTTCCTTGAATGGACACTCCACATGTGTCGACTGCACATCTCGGCGGCGATTTTGAATGTAACTAGTTTGTTCGGATCTCACGAGGCTATGTAACTGGTTGAGGGTGGCCAGTTGACTGGCCACCGATTCCCTTTAATCCAAACCATTTCCACGGGCATGCAACTTTTGAAATATAGTTTATGCAATTGGTGAATGAGTTTAGACACTTACCTGTGTGGCCACAACCGCGTTATGCAGACTTCGGGTCTTGGAACCACTCCTTTGTTTGTTGCTGCTTCATGCATGGGCATTGGAACCCATTCCTTCATGTTTTGATGCTGCATACACAGGTTTTGGAACCCGTTTCCTTGTTCGTTGATGCTGTATGCACAGGCTCGCTTGGCTTTGGCTGTTGACGATATTTTCTTGTTCAAAATGAGCCCTTTGCATGTTTCCTCGTCGTTTTTCCGCTGTCCCTGTCTCCAGAGTGTGTCTGCCAGAGGGATCAGTTGCTACAGGATTTCTGTAGGATGTTCTGTAGCTGTTTCTCCTCCTGGGATGCAAGCCAACGAGCAGGGCTATACTGCTGATGAAGGATTTGGCTGATGAGGAGTCCAGATGGAGATTGACAGGTAAGGTGAGTGAGACACTGTTGCTTATTTTGCTACTGAAAATTCTTGTTGGCAGTATAAATAAAATAGGGATTTTTTTGTTTGTGTGACTGTGCAGGAATAGATAACAGGATGGATGCAATGGTGGTGCAAAGAGATGGAACATGGTGACATATGGTGATGGATGGATACAAGGGTTCTCATAGACCTATCAGGCAGTTTCCAACTTTTAAATTCTTTCTCGAGATCAATTCTAGCCTATCTGGAGGGTCTACAGGAACTTCCTGTAGAAGCTATAGTGCTTCTTGTAGAAGCTACATAACTTCCTGTAGAAGGCTGAGAACTTCCTATAGGAGGCAAAATCATGACCCGAATGTGATCAAATCTTAGGAGAGGGGGGGTGGTCATGGAGGAAGTGCTTGTGAGGTGTGCCTGCGGCCTAAAGCTGACCTCTGTCCTTGTTTTGTACAACCCTGCAACCTGCAATTTTCCAACAAAAATTATTGTTTGTTTGTTTTTTTTTGAAGCATAGAGACAGCTGGGGCACCTCCAGGAAGTTTTCACCCTCAGTCCCTGCCTCGAGCGCCTCTAAGAGGTTTTCACCTAAGGATCTTTTTATTCCTTTTTTTGTTTTTTTGTTTTTTTGATGATCAAGGTGTGGGTGGAGTAGAGACAGGGCCTTGCTCCACTACCAACACTGACTTGTCCAAAGTTTTAATGAACTCCTGCCTAGAAAGGGGTTTCCTATAGATTTTTAATCGATGCCCATTGACGAGCATCGGGATGGCTTCTTCATCAATGGTCTTGATAAGAACCGAACCATTGTCGTTGCATTTTTCCACGATATATGGTCCTAGCCACCTTGTCTTCATCTTCCCTTTGAAATCCTTGTATCTTGAATGATAGAGCAGTGCCCAATCTCCTGGCTGAAATTGCTTTTCGTTAAGGTGCTGGTCATGCCATATCTTTCTCTGGAGTTGGACCACTTCTGAGTGGAGGAGGGCCTGCATTCTTTGTTCATCCAATCCATTCAGCTGTAGTATTCTTTCCTGTTGTGCATGGCTGAGGTCTAGGTCCAGTTGAGCTACCAACCTCATTGTGTTGTACTCGAATTCTATGGACAACAAAGCCTTCTTCCCGTAGACCAGCTCATAAGGTGTGAAACCTGTTGTTGTCTTCCAAGTGGTGTTATAGGCCCAGGTGGTCTCAACCAAGCATCTGCCCAATATTTTCTGCTTCTACTCACTACTTTAGTCAAAATCTCTTCCAAAGCTCTGTTAGTGACTTCCACCTGCCCATTTACTTGCGGATGATAAGGGGTGGAAGTCCTATGCTTAATCTTGTGATGAGCGAGCAGGTCTTCAATCAGGTTAGAGGTGAACTGACTTCCCTGATCTGTGACTAACTCCCTTGGGTAGCCAAACTTGTAGAAGATATTTTCTCTCAAAAACTTAGCCACTTTCTCTTCTGTTGCTGCCTTGATTGCCTTTGTCTCTGCCCACTTTGTCAGGTAGTCCGTGCACACAATGATGTAAGAATTCTGCTTTGAAGGAGGATTGATAGGACCCACAAAATCCATGCCCCACTTCTCAAATGACTCGAAAGTCACTTGAGGTTGGAGGGGAATCTCATCTCTTGGAGTCGGTTTCCCCATCCTCCCACATCAGTCACATTGGCTGATGTATCTTATGACATCTTGATGAAGAGTGGGCCAATAGTAGCCTGCCTATAAAATTTTGAAGGTAGTCCTTTTTGCTGCAAAGTGGCCTCCACAGGGCCCATCGTGATAGGTGAGGAGGATGTCAAAAACTTCCTCCTCCCTAACACAATGCCTCAAGATCTGATCTGGCCCAAGTTTAAACAGGTTGCCTCCAATCCAAGTGAATGGGGCACTTTTCCTCACAATTTTGCTCTTCTCTTTTGAGGATAGGTGTGGAGGGAACTGTGTTGAAACCAAGTAATTTTCTATATCAGCAAACCATGGAGAGAGTACTGAAATAACAAACAGGTGTTCATCCAACATTTGATCATCTACCGTCCCTTCTTCACCTGCAGGCAAGTCTAGTCTAGACAGAAAGTCAGAAACAACATTTTCCTTACCTGGCTTGTCAAGAATGGTCAAATCAAATTGTTGCAATAAAAGTAACCATCTAATGATACGAGCATTTACATCAGGTTTATTCATTAAATATCTAATCACAGCATGATCAATGTGTACAAATGTTTGATAACCAGTGACGTAGTGTATGAACTTGTTTAGGGAATGGACTACGGCCAAGAACTCTTTCTCGGTTACAGTATAGTTCAACTCTGCTTTGGACAGGTTTTTGCTAACAAAGTAGATGGCATATGGCAATTTCTCCTCAACTTGTCCCAAGGCTACCCCTATGGCTTTGTTCGAGGCATCAGTGTGGATGTGGAAAGGTAGGGCCCAGTTCGGACCTCTCAAGATTGGGGCAGTTACTAGCCTATCTTTCAACTCATCCAGAGCCTCTTGACATTTGTCAGTCCATATAAACTCAAGATATTTCCCCAAAAGGCCAAACAATGGTGAGGCTAGCTTACTAAAATCTTTAATGAATCTTCTATAGTATCCTGCTAAGCCTAGGAAACTCCTAACATCTCTTACCTTTTGAGGAGGTGGAACATTTTGGATGATAGCAATTTTGTTGGGATCCACCTGTAATCCTTGCTCAGAAATTGTATGACCTAGCACGGTTCCTTTAGTCATTAGGAATTCACATTTTTTGGGACTGAGGGACAAGTTCATCTCAATACACTTGGTTAAAACTTTTCCCATGTTAGCCAATGCTTCTTGGAAGTTGGACCCATAAGGAGAAAAGTCATCCAAATAGATTTCTACCGAATCATGAACCAGCTCCACGAACATGCTTAGTACTGCTCTCTGGAAAGTGGCAGGAGCGTTGCATAGCCCAAAGGGAAGGACCCGGTAGGCAAAGGTAACCCATGGACAAGTGAAGGTGGTTTTATCTTGGTCCTCTGGGCTGATTTGGATATGATTATACCCACTGTACCCATCTAGGAAAGATAAGAACTTCTTCCCTGCCAGTCCATCTAACACTTGATCTATGAAAGGCAAAGGGAAATGGTCCTTCTTGGTGGCTTTGTTAAGTTCTCGGTAATCTACACAGATTCTCCACTTCCCATTTTTCTTGGGCACAAGCACCAAAGGAGAGACCCACTCACTGTCAGAGATGGGGTAAATGAATCCAGCATCAACCAACTTTTGCAATTCTTCTTTGACAATGTCCTTAAGGGCTGGATTCATTCTCCTTTGAGGTTGCCTGACCGGTTTGCAATCCTCTTTGATGTAAATGTGATGGGTACAGACTGAAGGATGGACTCCTTTCATCTCCTTATAGCTCCAAGCGAAAGCATCCAAATGGTGGTTCAATAAGCTACACAACTCCTTCTCCTGAGAGGGAGATAGGGATGAGCTGATCTTTAAGGTTCTTTTAGGGCCAAATTCCACATTCTTAACTCTGGGAGAGGTCGAATCAGCCACACAAAAGTCCACCAAAGCACTGGCTTGGGTTCCCTCCACCAACTCTTCTAATGGCAGCACACTGGGAGGTGGATTTCGAATCAGATTCTCAATTAGGTCATCCTCAGTTTGAGGACCTCCCCTGGTGGCTTCTACGGTACACAATGGTGTGGAGTAGACTTCATCCTTGTCTCCCTCCTCCAACCAGAGAGGTAAATCATGTTCTAACAGAGGTTGGGAAGGAGGATATAGGACTAGCTGTTTGGACATAGGCCCATTCTCGATGGTCATGTTCCCTGCTCGACAACTGATGTAAGCATCTGCAGTGGCCAACCAAGGCCTTCCCAAAATGAGGGGGTATCCAGTGAGTTTTGCCTTTGGCTGTAGGACCAAGAAGTCCGTAGGGTACTCCCAAGAATCAACAGAGACTAGGACATCTTCCACAATCCCTTCGGTAGTCACGGTGGAGCGGTCTGCTAACTGCAACACTGTCGAGGTCTTTCTTAGGAACTCTGAAGGTTAAGTTTGGGTGTAGTGTCCCTGGTCATCACATTAATTGCAGCCCCTAGATCAATCAAGGTGTGAGGGATGATGGTGCCATTGATGTGGACATCAACTACAGGACTTCCAGGGTCCAAATATTTTGGATAGATTACTTGTCCCAACATTAGATCGGACAGTTGTCGTATAACATTGATAGTTGGGGCATCTTTCTTGCGCCTGCCTGGGTGCCTGAAACACTTCTCTTTGATCAATTTGTTGTAGATTGGTACATCTTTTATGGACTGGAGAAGTGGTATTTTCACACACAACTGTTTAAGTTCTCCCAAAAGTTCAGTCTCCTCCGGGTTTGGTTGTGTGGTTACCGTTACTCTCTCAGGAAAGGGTGGAATGGCTTTGGGTTCACTTTCCTGTTTCTCTTCCTCATCCTCTAGAGGAGGTTGGCTATTTGGGAGGACCTTCCCTGATCGTAGGTTGATCTCCTGAATCTCCACAACGTAGGTAGGGCATGTTGTCTCTCCAGTATATACCTGTTGGGCCTGTCTGTTATTGGGGTTCGGGTTCGGTTGAGCAGGCATCTGGGGTTGTCTTGGAGGAGCAAGAGGTAATGGTTGAGGTTGAGTAGGTGGTGGAGGCAAAATAGTGGGAAGAGAGTTGTATTGGGGCCTCCACCCCGGCTGAGGTGCATTCCACTGAGGTTGTGGCTGAACATGAGAGTGAAAGGAATGAGTAGCGGGTTGAGTATGGTATTGAGATGGATAAGACCAAGGAGGAGGTGTGGACCAGGAAGGATGAGCAGGGGGGCCCCAAGAAGGTATATGAGTGGATTGGTTGGGGTGATAATAAGTTTGGAATGTCCCCTGCATCCCCTGCTGATAAGGTCTGGATCCATGCGGCCTCCTTTGGTTGAGGAAGTAGAGTGGTTCAGTGGCTCCCTCGGCCCCTTGGTACATGGCTTTAAATCCGGGCAAGGTTGGGCATTGATTCGTAGGATGGTCTTCCTCACAAACGAAACACACCTCTATCGAGTGCAGTGGACACTCGTTCTTAGGATGCTTCCTTGTGCATCTGGGACAAAAGATGGCCAAAGCCTTCTCAGCTTCCTCTTTCTTCTGTTGGATTCGGAAAGTATCTAGTTGCATGGCAAGAGTCTGTCTCATCTCACTTTTAATGTCTTCCATTTGATTTGTAAAATCATGTTTGGAGAAGGTGGCACTGGCTGAAAGTGGATTCCCCCTACCTCTTTTCCGGACTGCCCTAGAGTGGTTTCTAAACACAGTCTTTATGTCCTCATAAGGGAGTTGGTAGATGTCTCCACCAGCTAGCAAATGGAGGGTATCTAAAAGGTCTTCAGGGACTCCTCGGAGTAGAACCAGCTTCAAAGATTTGGGGTCAAGTGTGCACCTAGCCCTTTTATAACTAAGTTGGAACCTCTCTTCATAGTCTTCTAAAGATTCATCGCTCCCCATGGTCATCCGAAAGATTTCTCCCTTCGTTTCCTTTGACCTACAGTAGTCCCGGTATTTGTTGCTAAAGGCTTGCTGCATTTGAGCCCAAGTTGTGATACTATTTTCGGGTAACCCCATGAACCAGTGTAGGACTCCATCCTTGAGGGTAGAGGGAAAGAGCTTCAACTTTTGCTCGTCTTCTGCATAGCCATAAGTTCGACAAAGGACAAAAAACTCAAACAAGAAGGTATCAGGGTCTTCAGTTGTCAATCCATGGAAGTGAGGTAAGGTTGAGGGACTTATTTTTTCCATTTTCGTGTCCCCATTGGTCTCTCAGATGGGCAAGGCACCTTCTATTCTCTCCCCGTATTCTATACCGTTTCTGCGTTCAGCCATGGTCTCAAGAGGAATGTTTTCTTGCTCTTCTTCTGTTATAGGATCTTCGTATATCTCTGTAGGTTCACCTATAGGTTTTTTTGGATCACTGCCACCAAAGAAGAGAGAAGGGTGACTCAGTGATGTGGTGGGGGTGTTGGGTAAGAATTTTCCGGTATTGTCTCTGTTCCTACGAGGCATGAAATGAAATCTTTTCAGTTGATTTTTGCTTTTTTCTGCTTGTACCTGCAAAACTGAAATAGATTGAATTGCAACTAACTAAGATCTATCTTGAGGAAATGAAAATGCGGAATTGAAATGAAAGCAGGAAAGGACTAATCTATTTTGCAAAATTGAAATTGTAGAAATGAAATTCTAGGCTACGCTTGCAGAATGGAAATTGCGGAATTGAAATACTAATCTACGCTTGCAGAATTGAAATTGCAGAATTGAAATGCTAATCTACGCTTGCAGAATTGAAATTGCGGAATTGAAATGCTAATCTACGCTTGCAGAAATGAAATTGCAGAATTGCAATGCTAATCTATGAAAGCGGGAAATATCTAATTTACGCTTTCTGAAATGAAATGAAAGTAGGAAATGTCTAATCTACTTTTACGGAAATGAAATTGCAGAATGGAAATGAAATAAACTACTTAGCAGAAGGTTGTAGTAGAAAATAGAAGAAAAGCAGCAATCAAAAATACTCTGACACTTCCCTGGCAACGGAACCAAAAATATGGTGGGCTCCAGTATTGCAGCAATAATGCTACAACTCCTGGGACCCCCTTCTTTACTTTTATCAACCCGGTAGTTCGTAACAAACTTGGAAGCGATGGTGCTGTATGCACAAGTACTAGCTCTTACTGCAACTATCACTTGATAAACTGGCACAAGTCCGCTATGAGCTTAAGCCAACTTCTATGAGCTCTTAGAAGAATCTTTTAACTGATGGATGAAAGCTAACTCAAAGATTGCAGAAAGAAACTAAGAAGCTGAAAGGAAATGCAAACCCTAACAAACCCTAGTTTTACCAATTAACCCTACCAGTGCAAGAAAAGCGATGAAAGCAGTGGAAATGGATGCCATTGACTTCTAGGAAGGTAAAATTCATGTGACTAAGCTACTTCTACAGTAAAATATGGAAAAAACATATTTTTATTTTTTATTTTTGAGTAAGTTGTCAGAATTATTATGCATGTGTTTTTAACTATTTTTTCTATGCAGAGGTTGATTGGCAAAAGGAAATGCTTGCAGGAGGTTGGGAAGGTGAGAAGAGGGCCTAAGGGGTCCCTAGCACCCTTCCAAAGAGTTTCACAGTGATTGGATCTCAAGAAACCGCTTTCGTGAGCTTCTACAGGAAGTCTGCAGGAGTTCTACAAGATGTATTGTAGCTTCTACATGATGTTTCTACAGGATGTTCTGAAAGGGAATTTTGAAGGGTTGATGGTGGCAGAAAGGTGAAGAAGTGGGTATGGAGGTGAGATAAGTGTGTGAGGAGGTCTAGGACTTGGTGTTTGAAGATGGGGAGTGGCTAAGGCGATTGGGCTGGTTTGAAGATAGGAGAAGCAATGTTGTGCGCGAATGTAGGAACTAGGGCAAAGTGAGAAAACATGGAAAATGAGAGGCAAGAATCTGAGTTAGAGGATGAAACAAGTTGCATGGATGGGGTAAGGATAGATGAGGAGGTATCACAGGTACTCTGCATGTTATTTCCCAAAACTGATCAAACAAAGACTATGCAAACCAAACATCTAACTACTTTAACCTAATTTGACCTAGAAACCATAAGCATGATGTACAACAGTTTATTGGCAGAAAATCACGTGAATCAACTATGGATACCAAACAAGAATTGATCTGAGCATGTAATCACAACTAGAACCAACTTTTGCAAGTAAGGATCTAACACTAGAAATTGCATGAAGAAGCAAGACAATGTTTTTATGGCAGCAAGGACACCTTGGTCTTAGCTCATGGTCCCAAGGAGGGAGAGGTGAGATCAGGGGTTGCTTGGTAGCCCTTTTTGAAGATGTTTTCTGTTACCAACCTATTAAATCAACTTAAAACATGAGCAGCTATTTCTACTAGCAAAAATGAACTAAATAACCAAACAAGATTGTAACCTACTAGCAGAAATTAATTAAAGGCAACAAAAAAACATATAACAGTACATAGAGGAGGTCCTGGCACTTGCGTTGGGCCCAACCCCAAGAGCTACAGGCTCCTAAAAGAAGCTGTGAATTGAAGCAAAATGAAACTGATCTCCATTATTCAGAAAATAACCATGTCACAGAAATGTTTACAACAAAAGCTCCACAAATGAGCAAAAAGAGAGCAACACTAGAGTGCACAATACAAATGTTCCAAAAGTAACCTACGAAGGTTGGAAGCCTTCCTTCTTATACACTACGAGGTCTTCCAACAACCCTCCTTAACTCAAGGGGCTCGGCTGCTCAAACTGCCAGTAAACAGTCACTTTTCACAAAACTACTCGGCTGCCCTTGGGAATCGTTTTTGGTGGCCTGCTGAACTTCGAGCTGAGGGTGGAGAATTCGAGGAAGGAGCAATTTAGTGCAGGAGACACCCTTCCTATGAATCCTCACTCTTGTTCCCACGTGCTTGGCCGTCATCTGGCTCATAAATTCTTGGCCTTGGTCCAAAAGTTGTCGAAAAATCCAATTTTGGGGCTCATCATCTATGAACAAGAGGAACCCTTAGGTGAGAAACCAGACATATTTTAAGAACCTACAGGGGAATAATAAGAAGAAGAACCCATTCCTACTGAATCAATGGCTAAAAATAGAAATGATAGAGGAAATGGAGAAAGAGTTGAGGGTGCCTTCCCCATCAGGGAAACTAATGGGGATATTAAGATGAAAAATATCAGCCCCTCTTCCCTTCCTCATTTCCATGGCCTGACCACAGAAGACCTAGACACTTTCTTATTTGAGTTTGTTGTCATATGCCAAACCTATGACTATACAAATGATGAGCAGAAGTTGAAACTATTTCCATTTACTCTCAAGGATGCAGTTTTGCGCTGGTTCATGGGTTTACCTGGAGATAGCATCACAACTTGGGCTCAGATGCAAAAAGCCTCCAACAAGAAGTATCAAGACTACTGTATGTCTAAAGAAACTAAAGAGGAAATTTTTAGGATGACCTTAGGCAATGATGAATCCCTAGGGGATTATGAAGAAAGATTCCAGCTTAGCTGCAAAAGGGCTAGGTGCACGCTTGACCCTGAGTCGCTGAAGTTGGTCCTGCTTAGAGGAGTAAGGGAAGATCTTCTAGATACCCTACACTTATTAGCATGAGGGGATAACTACCAGT
This sequence comes from Pinus taeda, assembly GCA_000404065.3. Lineage (NCBI taxonomy): Eukaryota > Viridiplantae > Streptophyta > Pinopsida > Pinales > Pinaceae > Pinus > Pinus taeda. The sequence goes on from APFE030406041.1 coordinate 92,691, forward strand.
TACCTTATGAGGATATCAAGATTGTCTTTAGAAACCATTCTAGGGCAGCTAGGAAAAAAGGTAGGGGTAGTAAACCTATCGTCAGTCCATCCTCTTCCAATTCATCCATCAAGGGTGGAATTGGAAATATGCTGGAGGATTTCAAGAGTGAGATGCTGCAAACCCTTTCCCTACAGATGAACACTGTGCACATTAAGAGGAAGCAGGAGGAAGCAAAGAGAGCCTTAGCCATTTTCTGTCCTAGATGTACCAGAAGGCACCTTAGCAACACATGTCCATTGAATTCTATTGAAATCTGCTCAGTCTGTGAAGAAAACCACTCCACAGACAAGTGTCCTTCTCTACCTAGACTAAAATCTGTATATCAAGGAGCTAAAGGGGTCACTGAGAAGCTCTGCTACATAAACCAAAGCAGACCTCATGGGCTTAGGCCATACTAGCAGGGCATGCAAGGGTCATCCCATGCATATTACAACCCCAACCAGACCACATACACACCTTCTTGGGGGGCCCATGTTCATCCTTCTTGGCCTACACCTCCTCCTTGGTCCTTTGCACCTCAGTGTCATTCCCAACCATCCAACGAGCCATTTCAACCATATGATCCGCCACAACCTTAGTGGAATGCACTGCCCCAGGGGTGGAGGCCCCCATACAACAATGTGCCAGATTTATTTCCTTCACCATCTGCTCAACCACAAATTTTACACTCTGCTCCACCTAAACAACCCCATATGCCTACCCAGCCAAATCCGAACCCAAACAATAGACAAGAACAACAACTATATAATGGAGAGTCATCCTATCCAGCTTATGTTGTGGAAATTTAGGAAATCAACCTGAGATCTGGGAGAGTACTTCCAGACAACCAACCTCTACCTCCACCTAGGGAGGTTGAGGAAGAAAGAGAGGAAAGTATGATTAAAGTAAATCCACTACCCTTTCTTGAGAGATCAACCCAATTGCTCCATCCTACCCCAGAAGAGACTGAAATTATGCGAGAATTGGAAAACCTATGTGTCAAAATCCCACTTCTCCAAGCTATTAAAGATGTACCTATTTACAATAAGTTGATTAAGGAGAAGTGCTTCAAGCATCCAAGGAGGTGAAGAAGAGATGCCCCTACCATTAATGTCATTGGACAACTATTCGACTTAATGCTGGGGCAGGTAATCTGTCCAAAGTATTTGGACCCTGGAATCCCTGTAGTAGATGTGCACATTAATGGCACCATTGTCCCACAGACTTTGATCGATCTTGGGGCTGCCATTAATGTGATGACCAAGGACACCATTCTCAAGCTCAACCTCCAAGGTTCATTGAGAAAGACCACGACAGTTCTGCAACTTGCATACCGCTCCATAGTGACCCCAGAGGGGATTGTGGAGGATATGATGGTATCCATTGATTCTTGGGAATACCCTGCAGATTTTTTAGTTCTCCTGCCAAAGGCTAAGCTTATTGGTTATCCTCTCATCCTTGGGAGGCCCTGGTTAGCCACTTCCGATGCTTACATTAGCTATAGAGCTGGAAATATGACCATTAAGAATGGGCATATATACAAGTGATTAGTCCTATACCCTCCTGCTCAGCCATTTATAAAACATGACTTACCTTTGTGGTTGGAAGAGGAGGTAGAAGATGAAGTTTATTCTACCTAACTATATACCTTAGAAACGACCATGGGAGGGGGACAACATGATGAGGATTTGTTACACTAAAATTTGTCACCATGACTATCTGTAGTTAGTATGGCTCCATCAACAGTCATATTATCCTCCTTGTCAAGCCCTATACCTCTGTTCTCCATGTCAAACTTCAAGAAAGAGAGAAAGTCATTAAAAAACATGTTTATCTCTAGGTACGCAGGTTCTCTCTACCTTGCCTGCGTGTACGCATCCCAAGCTCATTGTACCTGCGTACTTGTATGCTCTGTAAGTCAAGGGATGGGTGCGTTCTCCTGTAAAGGTCAAAAGGCGCGAGTTTCATCTTAAAAAAGTTACTTGTGGTCATTTCTAGAGCATTCTAGAAGATTGTTTGACGTGTATTGAGCGCCTCCAGATGGTTCATGCATCCCTATGAAAGAGGGACTTATCCCATCAAGAGAGGAGCTACCCCATCCAAAGAGGGGCTTATCCCATTGATGATGGACCTGATTAACTTCCTCTAGAGCATTATAATTACAGGCATTGGGCCAGAGGAGGGGAGGTTGAAAGCTGAATATTCCAAAGGGTAGATGCTGCTGGAATTAGACTTCCTTGTAGAAGCTTGTGAGGAGAGATTCCCATCCTTTCTTGTTTCATTTGGAAGTGGGTGAGCTTATCAAAGTAAAGGAAAACTCTTGCTGGACCCTGGGAGGAACTTGCACAACACCAAGGCTCAGGTTGTAATGGTTTCTTTTGTTTCCTATTAATACAAATAAGTCCATTCTTCTCAACAATTTGTTATTAATGAGTTGTTTCATATACTCCTTGGTCTATATGTTGAATATGTTTTATTTTATGGGATATTCAGGTGCTATGTAATCGTTTGATTGTTAGTGAATGAAGGTTTCGAAGTGAAGGAGGAGCTCATCCGGATCGACGAGGCTGGACTACTACAACAGCGTTGGACTACAGGTAGGATCTAAAACACTTGATTTCTCGTATGATAAATGCATGTTTAGAGAAGGATTGCTCTTAATTGTCTTGTTTGTCACTAGAAAGTCTTAGGCTTCTAGGGAGGTTGGTTGTGTCCGCAAGATTAACTCTTTCCGCATGACAAATTGGCGACTCCGCTGGGGATCGAACCCAGAATCTCTAGTTTCACAGGTTGCCGGGGTAACTGTTCCACCCGCTATTTCTGTACTGAATCCTACGAGGTTGGATTTCATCACCAACTAGTGTTTTTGGTCCGGAAGCTTACTGTTTGTGTTTGGTTTGACGCCCTAGATTCTTAGGCG
>APFE030406041.1:105360-115663 GCA_000404065.3 Pinus taeda
CTTAGAGGGATATTCTTATGTTGGTTGATGCCACATGGAGCTTCTCTACAATTCTCTAAATTTAATTTATTTTTCTTAATTTAATTCACCTTCCTCTTTTCTTAATTAAGTTTAATTGGTTTAGGATTAATCTTTATCCTTAGAATATGTTTGTCTTCCCCTTTTATCTAATTAAACCACCTCATCTACCTAGCATTTTCCAACATGGGGAGGGTATAATTTTTAAGGTACTCTATTTATTTTTTTCCTATGATCCTCCTTATTCCAAGTTTTATTTTTGATTTAATTTACTTGGTTTCTAATCATCATTTTCCCTTGGTGTAACTCCCTAGCTTTCATTCCTTACTTATATTTATTTATTAACATTTATTTTTAATGATTCCAAGGGTGCCAAGTTTGGTTGTGCCCTTCAAGAACATCCCTAGAAGTTCCAAGGGTGCCACACCTAACAGTTTAATTGTGATTCCAAGGGTGCCAAGTTTGGTTGTGCCCTTCAAGAACATCCCTAGAAGTTCCAAGGGTGCCACACCTAACAGTTTAATTGTGATGCCAAGGGTGCCAAGTTGGTCGTGCCCTTCAAGAATTTCTCCTGAAATTCCAATGGTGCCACACCACTTGCCCTTCAAGCATCCAGTGACTACGAGGGGAAAATATCGCGCAACGTCATAGACCACTATCATCTCTTATGTTGCCTGCTATAGTGAGACTAATGGTGATGGGGATCAAGGAATCCGCCTTGATGCGCGCCCCCAGTAAACTCCTCATGAGCAACCCAACTTTGGGACCTGCCCTTATGGCATCGTGATCTTCAAGGTGAAGGTGTTTCTACCCTTCCAGCCCAAGTCATGGCGGGAGTGCTAGTGGGTGAGATCAGGGACACTGTCCCACCCCTCCCATGTAGTTCCATCTGCTTGTACAACCCCATCACCCATATGTGAGTCATTCGGCTAAGCAACTCATCTGTGCCTGCAACCATTAACATATCATCAGAATATAGATAGCCATATATAGTAGGTTTCAAAATCGATTAGAATTTCAATGATAAAATAATATAAATTTTCATCAAACCAGGTGTCGTCAACTCGTCATCTGCGAGTGCCTCTGGTGGTTTTCCTGCCATACTCAATAATAATTAGTAACTAGGTTTTTCAGTGTTACTCATTGTCATAATAGCATTAATTACCACCACCTGGTCATTCACATCACCGTTCATTGTCAACCAGAACTAATGTAATTAGCTAACATAGGGGATACCTCCATCATGGCTAGCATCATCATAACTTTAATGGAACCATACATATAGATCAAGGCTATCATCATTATAACATCAATATAAACATGTCTATCCTTTACTACTATCACCATCATGATATTAATAGCGAATACACATAACCATTAATTATATCGTAATCATAATATTAACATAACCATCATATTCGCTGATAATAGAGTCACGTTTCTGGATCCTCAGCCTGAGTTACTCATAGACTAAAGTATGCAAGCTAATGTCATATTAGAGTCAGGAAACTAGGGTGGGCACTACCTACACCCCCTCTTAACAATGGACTTCGTCCCGAAGTCCTTAGAACATAAAGGAGAAACGATAACACAATCTTAGGAACCCTTCCTGAAATTCTTACCAACCTTCTGGTGGGCAGGTTATAATTTTCCCAAGGTATCTATACCTGAATTCTGTTCTAACTAAAGTACTATATTTGTGATCATTACAACCCATAATTATTTATGTATTTAGAAACAATCAAAATAAGAAGCATGACGATCACAATCAATATTCATCTCATGGTACAAATTAATATATGATGCATTCAACCAAGTAAAGTCATTCACCCACTATACCCCTGTAGCTTCCAATTATAGTAGTTCAATTCCAACTACGTCTATATGACCCTATAAGTGACAATGTCAGTGATAATATGTAACAAAAAGTGATGTGTATGCTCATCATTGCATCTATCAAAGTTCTTTGTCATAAATGTTGTAATAATATTGTCGTATAAGAAAAGAACATACAATTATTATTATTATTTATTTATTTATTTTTGGCATGGTTGCGAATGAACTTCCTATCGGATTGTAATTTGTGGATGTGTTAAATTTACTTTCTATTTATAGTGTACGATTTTGTTTAAACTTAATATTTCCATTTAGGAATATTACACAAAAACAAAAATGTCCATGCAAGAAGAAATTACAATAATAGGCTGCACTAGACACTATCCAATCCAAACTAGAGCAGGGCCATGCTAAATCAAGAAAAATAATCAAATAAAATAAAACATGTCATTTCATCTATTTAGAGACAAAATTTAATGGGGTGACGATCTATTGCACCTCTCTCATCTATTTCCCAATTCATTCATTCAAGGGTGTCCTGCTCTGGTTTGTCCACCCAAATCAAAAGAATTGCACAATGCCAACTCTATTCTTGTTTGCTCCATGTACCTATTCCATTTCATGGAGTATCTCCTTTATTTTTATAGCACATGTACAAACACAAACGATAAATGGGGTACTAACGCAATGTAATTATAATTTTCAATGACAAAATAGAATTACATAAAGCAAGATTTAAAAACTGACCTTGTAGCCTATTTTATACAATTTCTGAATTAAGACTCGACATTTCTCCCACCCTACTTGTGATAATTCCCCCCAAGTGTCTTAATATTTGCAACAAAATGCAAAACTGACATGAGATGATCATGATATTCCAAGATCACTTCTTGGTGGGAACTAACAGGAAGCAACTGCAATTCAATGAGGTCCTGCAACTTCATCACACTTATACTCTGATTGTTGTGATTTATAACTAAGTGATGCAATCTACCAATCAATGCCATGCTAACAAGTAGATCATTCCCCTCTTCAACAATCAGTAATATACCATGAATGAAGTCCATATGTTATGACATCATTTCATCTAAGACATAATAATCTAACTATCTTTCCTTGCTTTTCACTTGCATATTTCATATATCTTTGTCAACCTTTCTTCACATTAAAAGTTAAATATCATTAATCTTGATCTTTAAATGCTTTATGGTAGTCATAAGCTGATATTTTTCTCCCTCAATTTCTCAAAATGGATTCTACTCGGTGCTCCATTATCGTCTCTCAAGCCAACAATTCCTTCAATGCAACTCCAAATACTCTGATTTTTGTAAATCTTGTAGATTTTCAATTATTGACTTGTATTCTTGATTCTTTTTAACCAAATAATCAATGTCTGAGCAGTTATTTTATTCTTCACTTGATGTCAACATTTTAAATCATCTTCATATAGAAATTTGTGTTCAATGCTTCTGAATTTATTTGACTCTTCATGCTAATGAAAAGTGGAGATTCTAGAGCATCTATCTCCTTATTGCTAGCAATAAAATGATCATTCAAGAGCGAGAGTCAATTTAAATACTATGCTCTGTTTGAGGAACCATTGTAGTTGTTTGATAGAGCAAGGCATCAGCTTCCGCAGTCAGCTGAAGTCCATCAACACTTGCTTACTCATTATATCTCAATATATTTATTTGAATCAATGTCATGCACTCGCTTTCACTTAGGCTAGGAGGGAAGGAAAATTAGGAATATTATATCTCACAAAACTTTTGACATTCTAACCATTACCTGTGTATCCCCTTTCATCCATAATGTGTCCTTGCATGCAAATCCAAATGATCCTTATTGTTGCAACTATCAAAGGTCCATCACATGTGGAAAGTGAATGAGCCCCTTATGTGGGTATCTCTATATTTCGAAAGCCTAAGAATTTCTTCTAGTAAGGACAAAGTCATGAAACTAGGCCAATCACTAGCTTTCTTTGTATGTGCATGCTTGTCATTCTTGTTTTGGGTCTCGAGGCATTTTATCACATTCAACTTCTAAACATTTTCATTCCACAAAACAACATTGACAAGAATTCTAATAGAGAACTACCTATTTGTATTTATTGTCAATTACATTTTAAGAGGAGGATTGTTTTAAAAGATTTAATTTTGAAGGTGGTCCCACTCAAAATTACATTGAATACTCACAATGAAAGTCAAATTAAATCATTCTTTGATAGGGAAAGGGATACATTGCAAATAAGGTCAAATAATATATGCATCATAGATGACATTGAGAACAAAGATAATTCCACGAGGAAGTAGATTATTTGACTATTCACCGATCACAAGAAGGCGATAATTTTTCAAGTTGGTTGAATCCACCTTATTTATTGAGACATTTCTATAAGGTTAAAATAACAAAATTAAATAGAGAATATCATACTCCAAGATTGAATACTATCGTAAACTTCCAACAATCAAAATCACTATGCAATCAAGACAACTATTATAGATAATGGTAACCATAAATTTATCTAATATGACATTTGGTGAAGCATAATCATTAAGCATATTGCGGTGTTCATTGTTAGCTAACAATTCCAAGGCTTTGTTAATTATAAAAATCAACGAAGTCTAATGCTCAGGTCAATATATATAAATATTAGTATTATAAGGATACTAATGTACATAAGGATATTAAAATTTCCATTGGATTATGGGTTAGTGGAAACTTCGAGCAGTTATTATGATGAAGACTTAGGTTCAAGGATTGGGGCCAGGCACCTCTCTCGTACGAAGTTTGTCATTTGTTTCTTTTGCTATATTGTAAATTTTAAAATTAAACTACTAGTGATAACATATAGATATATGTTTGAAAACAATGAAAAAGTGATAGCGTGACTGACATCCAATACTATTTTAGAAATGACGTGGATAACGAACATCCTGATTTGGTTTTAAGGTTCCATATCCTAATGGAAGACGTTATGCATTGTCTATGATAAAATATCATCGAAATATGCGTGATTTTTTTTTTTTGAGGATATTCATACATTTAAGCCATATTACATATTTTAGTTCATTTTAGATATTTAACCATTTATGTGCCCGTTCACCTATTTGAAAACCTAATGAATTCACTCGCCCAACCACTCTTCTACTACGTTACTATCTAGGTGGTTGTTTCATAGATCCTCCACTAATTTGTATCCCATAGGTTACTATTATGGGGATTCTTTTGGGTCAAAATAGAACTCATGGTACTAGAGGAGCTAGTGGGAGAAGAATTAATTCGGTAATGTGAGAAAGTTTGTATCCAAACGTGAGACAATATGTTACAAATTCAAGGTTCAGTGACCCTCATTCAAACCACATAAAAAAAAATTCCAATTTGAGCTGAACCTAATCATTGTCAAATCTGAACCATGTGACTTAGGTTGTAGGTTGTAATTCTGTTAGTGTAGAGGTGAACCATGAGTTAAACAATGAAAAATATTTCCTTGTAGTTTGTCATCTTCGTCTATATTATCTACCAAAATAGTTTCCTTAGTCGAATGAAGGCTTTATGCAATCTACTGCTACAATTATTACATTCTAAGAATTTATCTGGGATGCTGAAACAATTTCAAAATTAAAATTGAACTTAGAACTAAAAGTTGAAAATGAAGATAATTCTTACGGGCTAGATAAGAAAACTACTGAATGCATCAATAGATAATGAATATGAGTTCTAATTTAGGTGTGCGAGAGCACCAAAGTAATGCTGGGATTTGTGAACCATAGTCAATGAAAATGCAATGAGAAAAGAGAGCAAAAATTCCAAAATCAATAGAACAATAACAAAAAGCAATTATAGACCCGAGGATATTCATACTAGATCAGCAATCGTAAAGTAAAATAAGAAGGAAATATGCTCCCAGATACAAGATTAAATCTATAATTTACTGAGTCTGGATTATATCTATTGTAATTTCCCTTGGGAGAAACCTGAACTGGTCTAACAATGAATAAGCAACTTTTATAGCTAAGACAGTACCAGCAAAGTTGAAAGTCTTTTGGTAAAGATAGGCTTCGGTTTTCCCTCATTTGTGATTTTCTTATGAAAACAGAGGCTCAAAAAAATGACAAGCTTACCAAAAAAATAACTTTAGATCAATTACATATTGAAGCCTAAAATCCGTTAGAGAATGTAAAACGTCAATATCCATGCATTTTTAATTAGTGAAAAACAAGCATAGTTTATCAGTCATTAATCTATATATAGCTAATGAAGCAATTCCATGTGTCCTAACGGACAATAGTTAGAAAAACAAACTGAACTTACAACATAAAGTTTATTCATTCCTTTTTGCTCAAGATGTCCAAATTATAATAAAGTAACAAACACTATTGATTTCCAACATGTATACTTGATTTAGGTGGGGCGAGTATTCAAGTTACAGGCAGTTGAACCCCCCACATATTAAATAGATGAGACCAGGCAACACCCAATGCAATACTGTGATATCAGGCATATTGCAACAATAGTTTCTGCAAGCACATCTTTGTTAAGTAGCGGATCTGGGAGTGAACTTCATCTTGTCAACACAGATAAGTTCATGTGGATAGATTCTTGCCATGGATAAAGGTTAATTCTAGAAAACTCATCTGAATGCTACCCAATAGAACCCACTACTTTACTGTGTCCATAAAATAATTTTAACTCAATTTAACAATTTATGAAAATTTAAACACAGATTCATTCAAAATCTCATATTCATTCAAAGTGCAGAGTATAACAAAATAACAGAAAACCTAGAATGATAAGGAGACTCTTAATATTTTTGTGCTCAAAGTAGATTAATGATCATAACAAGACTTCAATTTTCAGATGCGAAATGTAGATCTATTGGTGTAGGCAGATCGATGTTACCATCTTAAACTAGAGACCCAAATGGCCCATGTGGTGGATATGCATATAGTATGTGGATAATTGAATGAGATTGCTTACATATATAAAGAAAAGGTAAAATAAAGCACACTTTGCAATGTGCAGTGTTACTGAAGGGTTGTTCTAGGCACATAGGATATGTTGTCGTGGCAATCTGGAGGGTCTTCAAATAAAGAAAGAGATAGTTGATGATACACCCAAGTCTTCTACAACCGCGTGTAAGAACTCTGATAAAACAGGCAAGTCCATTTTGTTTGATAAAAACAACAACGGGAAGATGTTCACGACAGAGAATATAGGGTTTGATATAGAAGAAAACAAAAATTTCGTGGCAGAGAGAACTCCTGTTTTAGCATCTTCATCCATCGCTTCAAAATATTCCTCTAGCACAGTAATAGATGCAATATTCCTGAAGCTTGAACCCTAGCAAAACCCCTGTCATCTCCCAATACTTGCGAATAAACTCCAGTAAAATTCTACATAACGATCTTCTCCACGGCTTCAGATATAAGATATAAAACTTATCAAATGCATTCTCCCAAATGAAGTGATGGCCATGGTTACCCTCACAGAATTCCATTTTGGCAGCAGAACTGCACTTAGTTTCCAATCTCAGATGGGTTTTTCGCTCATTACCTCTGGAGGCTTCAAACTGCCACGAAGACTTGGAAACCCACTTCAGCAACGCAGGTGTATTCTTAAAATTTCCAAGGTAAATATCACTTCAATGCTCCCTACAAATTCTGTGATTTTAGATGAACATGGACATGCTGGAGTTATCAAGCGAAGAAACGCATTGCGTCCAAAACTTTTAAAAACATTGCAGAAACCCAAAATTATCATCGAAACCAATGACAATTCAAAGGTAGATGCAGAAAACTCTAAACCCATTTTGGGTGATAATTCGAAGGGGGAAATTGGTGACTGAGAAGCCATTGTAAATGGAGTTGAGGCGGTTACAGATGACAATTTAAAGTTGAGTATGGTGGGATCAGAGCCCAATATAAATGGGATCCGGAATATTAGTGATGATTACTTGGAAGTGGTTAATGAGGTTGAAAGTTCTAGGTTGGGTAATACAGAGGTAGAAATTATGAGCTTAGAATTCAGTGCCAATGCGATTCCGGCTGAGTTCTCAACCGATGGGAATGAAATTCATATCGACAGTTCGGAATGCAACATGGATGAAACTAAAATGATCACCAATCCAGATCCACAGTATGTCATAGGAAATGATATCGACCATAATAGTGCAATAGAAAGCCAAAAAATGGGCGTGGAGATTGACAATTCAAGATTCATAGCGCAAGCAGGAAAAATGTGGGATTCATGGAAGAGTTGGCATGTACAATACCAGAAGGATATACAGGTTTGGGGTGTTGGGCAGACTCCAATTTTTCTGGTTTATGAAAGTGCCAATGGAGAGCTAAAAGTCTCGGTCAATAACACACACAATGAGATCCATTAGATAGGGGTGTCCTCTCTCATCTTATCCCTAGTCGGACAATCTTGGTTATTTGGTATGTAAGGCACAGTGGAGGTTTCCGATTAGACTCAGATAAAGTGGTTCTTAATAATCATATTGTTGATGACTCGATGCTATCTATCCGCTTGGAGCTTGTTCGTGACCACAGCTCCAAGTACTGGCTGATAGGTCCAGATGAATTCCCTGCTTGGTTTGATCGACCCTTGAGAAAGGCGAAACTTGGAAGTTGGGGAGTTTATGAGATCTTGGGAATTTTCTTTGGGGATGGTCTCTCTGTTTTTACTATGGGATTAATGCATGGGTAGACTATAGTTCAAGCTGCAGAGTTGGCAATACGAGGATCTTCCTTTTGCAGATATGTTTACCATTATTTCGAAAGTTCTTCAAGATATTTTTGGACATGGAAAGTTCAGGGATAGTATTTGAGACATTGCGTGATTTCAGTGTAAAAGACTCTATAACAAACAACTTCTTATCTCGAGGGACTTATTGGAGGATGACAATGGAACATGAGCAAATGGGAGCGATCTTGTACGCACTCGGGGTGGAGTTATTGTGGAGGAATTGTTGTCCCTTGCTGCAGAGGGAGATCTACCCAAAATGAATCACATGGAGAGATTGGCATCAATTATTATCAAATTTAGGGGAATTTTCTAAATAATTTCAAAAATTTGTCAACCCCTTCGGTTTGGCCGAATTATTCTCTCAAATTCGATTTGATGTACATTAAAATTATAGTTTGTCGTGGAGTTGCGGTGAGTTAATTGAGCCTTCCAATCTTCATTTGAGACGTGCTCTGCAATCTAGAAGGGAGGCCGTTTGTGCTGGAATTCTACTCCAGGAGCCCGAAGGCCTGATCAATTTAGGAATTTAACATCACGACAGAGCTGATGTGTGCATCACGACAGATTTTCTGTGGACCTCTAACAGAGCATACAGACTGATGGAATGTTACTAAAAAAAATAGAGAGAGAAATAGTTCGATATGATTTAACTCTAGAGCATGCGTGCTTAACGATAGATTCTTTTGACCAATTCAAAAAAGGTAATGTTCTTAGGCCCAGTGTGTGAACCTACGCTCTGGTACCAAGTGTAAAGACCCGATTATGCTATATACAATTTTTTTTTTTTTTTTTTTTAAAACAAATACGACCAGAAAGAACGCATTGAGATTTCACTTCATTCAACGTACACATTACTGAAGCTCATTTCAGGCACATATCAAAAAATTTACATCCTTTTAATATAAGATCAATTAGTAATGAAATACACATGTACCGTACACCGGCAGGCGAGACTCCGCTTGCTCTGCTGTCGTTGGTATTCCCTAGTTGCCAGTCACTTCTGCGAGTGTATGATGACGCACTTGATCTGAAACAAGACCCACCGGTTTACCTCCCAGCCTACTCCTTGGGTACTCTTCTTCCCCACGGACCCCCGAGCTGCAATGGGGTTGTACAATGGAGGAATAATCTAGCTGGCAGAGGAGAGCAACCTTAGCTCAAGAGTCCCCTCTCTAAAAACCCTCTACCTTACCAAACTCACTATAGCTTCGTAGTCACTACTTTGACATCATATCATCCATCCAATAATAGGGTTCCCAAAAGTCCCTTCTCTCATGGCTTGCCCCTTCTTCTATAGGAGTCCTCATAGGTGACACTTGGCATGTCATGCATAGTTATAATATTTTTCTTTTAATTTAATACTTGATTATTCACCTACCCATGTGTCATTCTCTCAGCAAGGGTCACCCAAAATTATTTACTTAACTTTTTATTTAAAACTAATATTTTCCTCACCTCACAAGATTCCTATTTCTTCTCCTAGTTGTCTCTTTATTCCCCCCTTTTATTCCTTAAATTGTGTTTATTACTTGGAGTCAATTAATGAGTCAATATTTTATCCCCAATCTACTTCCTACATTAACTCAGGTTATCTCTTAGAGGGATATTCTTATGTTGGTTGATGCCACATGGAGCTTCTCTACATTTCTCTAATTTAATTTATTTTCTTATTTTAATTCACCTTCCTCTTTTCTTAATT
>APFE030406054.1:0-21632 GCA_000404065.3 Pinus taeda
TTTGAAGGTTAAAGTATACAACTCAACCAAGTAATATGAAGAGGATGGAAAGCAATAGCTATACCACATGAGAAGTATTAATTCAAAATGGTTTGGAATATTTGAGAGAATAAAATTTGGTCCATTTAAAAATGATCAAAGGAGCAAATGAAATAGAACAACAAATGCATAAATGGTTTCTCTAAATATTACACTAACCATTGGGTTGTGTGGTGTTCCTAAGAGAATCATACCATAAGTTTATGACACCACATACTATGGGAAGGTGGGTCATATTTGGAATTTATGGGAAGATATCCCCATTGTAGTACAAGAATCAAGAAACCATGAAAAAATGGGCATGGTATGTTTAAGTAAAGAAGTGATTCAATACATGTTCCAAAGCCACTTAAAGTAAAATTTGATTAAGTGTTTGCCTCAAAAATCATTTTCTAATATACTTAAATTGTTTGAGGAGCCATTGGAGGCTCTATAACTAATAAAGACAAAGACTAGTGCACAAATCCCCATAGGAATATAAATTATCAAATAGGGACCCAAATGAGTCCATAAAATCACCTATCCTAATAAAAAATATGATCAACGCAGATAAAATGAAGGGGGAAACCCCACCACAACAATAGACATAAAGTTAAAACACTACAATTATGCACCTAGATTAGGGAAAGTGACTCTAAAAGAGAGGCTTCTACATGTCATGATCCATTGTTAGAATGGATAATATGACCTTGATGTGGTCTTAAGATAGGTCATGTATGGTGGATTCGCTATACAATCCTACTTACCAACTTATAAAAGGGTAAGTGTATGGCTAATATGAATTAAAAAAATACACACATTACAATACCAATATTTCTCAAGGTGCAACCATGTTATCCATTTTCCCTATTCATTCCTTGTATACATTCTAAGATATCCTTCCAAGAAATTTTAACCACCTTTATTTTCCAATCTATTTGATGATGACTAGAAATACTTATATACAAGTGTCTCTTGATAATTTGAAAAGTTCATTCTGTTATAGCTCCAAATACCACCTTATGTATTTGTGATGTTTGGTTTATGGCCTAGGGCAACACCACCATCCAAACTTGATCCAAATATTCAAAAAAACAGTGTTTTACTCCTTGTATGCGACTTTTCCCTGTATTAAACGCATGTACATGCGGGTCAGTCTATACCCAACCCGCATATATGTCTTAAAACACTTAAAAAAATTAAATTTCCTAAATTATGGGCAGAGATCACGGGTTTTACCTATTGATTACCTATTAGTGCCCATGGCCCAACTGTTCCCCAACTAAAAAACTACTTTGGGAGAAGTATAAAAAGACTTCAATGGGAAGGCCTTGAGGAGGAGAGAAAATAGAGAATTACTCTCTGAGATTATCCCCTGATCAAGTCTGAAGATCCCTAAGCTTCAAGCACTTCCCCAAGTTTAGGAAACCCTTGTTTCCTTGAGAGTTGATATCCTTTCACTTGTGGGAGATATCCTTGTGTTGGTGATGGAAGGAGCCTTTTGAAGACCAGGACTGGATGAACCTAGAGGACGGTTCCGCTTGGAGCCGCAAGAGGAAGACTCAGGTGAACAAGTTGTGTGCCTTTGAATTGGTTGTTTTGCAGGTTCAAATATCATGAGGAGTTACAGAGGGTTTGAACCCTGGCTGGAACTACCCGAATAAAGGACCCCCGGGTATGTACATCCTCACATAGTTTGCTCATTTAAGCATTTTTCCTGAGTTATTTGCTTGTTTCTTGTTGTGGATTACTCTTGCTCTGTTAGGGTTCTGACCCAAAACCCTAGGGAACTTTATCCCTTAATAGAATTGGTGACTCCATTAGGGACAACAATCTTGTTGCTCCTAGTTTGGGTTATTTTATGCCAATCAAGGCTTAGCTTTCAGTTTGCTTGCTGTGATTGTATTGTCTGCTCCTGTAAGAACTCAGACTTCAAGTCTGATCCTTTTCATCAGGCCTCATTTTTGTTTTTTCTTGTAAACTTTTATAAACGACTTTTGTCAGGTTACAGAAGCGTATACACAAAAGTTTCACTAAATTGAACTCGTGTATACGCAGGTTTCTTTTGGCTGAAACGCGTGCACACGCAGCTGTGTAGAGACACATTCGCGTATACATTTGTTTTGCATGATTTTTTCAAGTCTTGTTATCTGGGAAGATTTGTTTCTTGGCTTGTGTGCTTCCTGAGTGGTCAGTTTCTACTTTCAAATTTTAGTTTTTTAGCGAGCCTACTGTTTCGAGTTCTTTCTTGCTTTAAAGAGTTTTTGGTCTCGGTTTGCTTTATAGTGAGTGTTATCATTTGTGTTTGAACACACAAGGCTTCTTTTAGAGGCTCTTGATTGTTATGGTTTTCCAGAACAAAAGATTGCTTGCAATCATTGTGTCATACTTCATTTTTATGGTTTTCTTGCTTTGCTTTCCGTTAAGGTTGTGGTCATTCACTTCTTCTTTCTTTTCAAAAGTTGTTGTTGAAAAATTTGAAAGTGTGTTTTTCCTAATTTCTTGATCAGTTTCTTTAACCTCTTTCTGCTGCTTTTGGGATCATTTAGTGCATCTTGAAACATCTATTTTGTTAAGTTTTCATTCGTGTTGAATTGACAACTTGCAAAGTTTCTTGGTGACTTGCTTTTGATCTTTGAGTCTTTGGTAGCATTTTGTGTACTTTTGAAAATTTGATTTTATTGCTTTTTTGAAAAGGTCCAAGGTCACTCTAAATTGTCAAACATAGAAGTCTGAAGAGAGAGTGAAAATCCAATAGTGTTAGGGAGACCGGGAAAGCTCCGTGACTAGGAATTAAGCACGAGGGTTTTTGAAGATAAGGATGAGAGATACCCCGTCTCTTACTTGTCAGATCTTACCTCAGGATTGTTCCACCCGACTTCTAATATGAGTTGGTATCTTTAGTTTCCTATCCTAGGGATCTACACAGGTGGCTTTGGAGGGGAATCCTGTGGCACCTTAGGTTGACATTGCATCACTTTCAGCGGTACTTCTGGAGGGCACCCTTGCAAAGCTTGGGCGCTTGCACCGGAAAAGGCTATTTTTTGGAGGTTAGCGTAACTTCATCTGATAGATTCACTAGTAGACCTGGGGCGTAATTACCCCAGTTTATTTTTGGAAGGCCCTTCTTATTCACTTTCTTGTATTTTTGTGTGTGGTCCTAATCACCCGAAGCGAAAATACTTGGAAGTTGTTTGATTGTTGAATTCTTTAAGGGACATTTTTTGTGTGTGTTCTGTGCTCCTAGTCAGCCTAGCTTTCAATTTCTTGACTATTTAAGTAGATCTTATTAAATAATTCAAAGTGGTTGACCAATCACTTAGACGCTCTCACAAACTTCGTGGGCTTTCACCTGCAAATCCAGAACCTTCTTCTAGAAGGCGTAGGAGCGATACTGCCAGTGGGTTTCACCCAGTGGCAGCCGATGCATCGGGGATTAATCCATCGCTTGGGGTCACTAGTGTACAAGATAATAATTTGGAATTATGTTTGTTTGATCAAACATTTAAAATAAATTTAAAATTAAGAAATAATAATTATTAAAATAAGTTTGAATTAGTTTTGATAGATTTAAATATAGTGATTTACCATCCCTGGTATTACATAAACCATGGTATTTGTCTATCCATATTTAAAATAAATCTAAACAAGTAAATAAATATTTGCTAAAATATCAATTAGAAATTTATTGCTAATCCATAAAAATATTAACATATAATCAATAAAAATATTAACATATATTGATTCAAACCGACGTCACCCTTTATTAATCAACCAAAAGTATAGCCGTTAAAAAGGTGAATTTGAACCTATATATATTGAAACCATTGCACTCTTCTTTTTCAAAGTTAAATGAAACCAAATTGAATGGGATATCAATTTTTGGAACGAGGACAAACAAAATTTTTGGAGCGAAGGAGCGAGACTCATTTGGATACGGATCGAGTAATTTGTAATTTTTTCGAAGGGTTTAGAAAACTATTTTGGTCACAGCGCAAAGGGAAAGGGTTTCAGTTTAATTCCAAAATATTTTCGAAAATCGAGTTAAAGATGACCAGTATGAAGGAAGAAGAACAGATAAATGATAACAAGCCTGAAAATGACAGGCGCATAGTCAAAGGACTCACGAATATTGGTAATACTTGCTTCTTCAACTCCGTTATGCAGAATTTGCTTGCAGTGGATTTGTTTCGTGATCATTTCATGAAACCCGCACAGTTTCCCGAAGGTCCAATCACTTCAGCTCTGAGAAAGCTGTATGTTGAAACAAGTACAGGTGGATCGAAGCAAGCAGATGATGATGATGATGATGTTTTTACATGGTGGAGCAAAGGAAATGAGACCGTCAATCCCGAGTTTCTTTTTAGTGCTATTTGTGCCAAGGTTCCGCAGTTTAGGGGATTGACGCAACAGGACAGCCATGAGTTTCTCAGATGTTTACTTGACAACTTGCACACTGAAGAATTAGTGAGTTTAAGCAACTCGAAGTCCACTAATTCTGGAGATGGAGAGGCCGCTGAGGGCAACAGCGATGAGTGTTCAAACCAGAGGAATAATGCAACTTTGGTGGATCGTGTGTTTCAAGGTCAGCTGTGTAGCACAATTTGCTGTTCAAAATGTGGTTACTGTTCGGTGACACACGAACCATTTTATGATTTGTCATTGTCGCTTCCAAGAAAACCAGAGTCCATGAATGCCTCATTGCCTAACCAAAATGACCCATCATCTGTTTTTGGTTTGCTGGGCGGTCGTGCGTTTTCCCTTCCTTACAAAAAAGGGGATTCTGTTGCTGGCGACGAGGCTGAGGTAACACAAACGTTTGCAGAATTGAACGCTGAAAACGAATTAGATGTCAGTTCCTCATCAATTGGAGACCTTTATTCACATGATGATATTTGGCGTCCTTTTGATAATGATGAAAAAGCAGCAGCAGAAAGCTCTGTAGTTGAGGGAAACAATATAGATGTTTGTGAATCAGAGAGCCCTTTGTATGGTCAAAACGAAGGAAATACTCTGTTTGAGTTTATGCCTGTAACTACTGAAACCCTGGAAGATATGAAGCCCGCAGTTATTCGAATTTCTGTTGAAGGCTGCTTGGAGGAGTTCACCAGGTCAGAAACCCTAAGTGGAGAGAATGGATGGAGATGTCCAAATTGTGCTTCTAAGCTTGTTAATGGGTTTGACAATCTGGAAAATGCGACAGCAAAGGCAGAGCAGGGCGTGGGATTTAATGGCAGGTTGAATGCAGAATCAGTACATGATTCATCTGCACAGGGGGTTTCATGCAGTGATGAAGAGGGTCATTCCAATAAAGATGTTTTAAGAATTTTTGGTGTTGAAGAGAAGTCAGAAATTGATGGTATCAATTATGCTGAAAGGTTTGCATCCACAAGCCTAGAGGAAGAAGGTGGCAGAATATCTGAAAATTTGGGAAAATGGGATTTGGAGTCCCAAAACCTTACATCAAGTGAAGAAGGACATAGACTGAAGAAAAAAAGATTAGAGACAACAGAGAATGAAGCCAAAATTAATGGCATATCACAGGAAGCAACCAAAAGATACCTCATCGGAAAGGCTCCTCCTATTCTAACCATCCATTTAAAAAGGTTCGAGCATGACTTATTTGGCAGATTAAAGAAGTTGAGTGATCATGTTGCCTTTCAAGAGACTCTCGATCTCAGGCCCTATATGGACTCCAGGTAATTACCAACCTTTTAAAGCATGTTTGTTATATATTGCTCTTTCTCTATTTTCTATGTTACAGTTGACAGCATAGTTTTGGCTCATTCTGGTTGACTCTAGTGGATTTTCACTTCCCTCTTAGTTCTCTGTTTAGTCACTTTACAATGTGAACAGAAGTATGATATGTAACCGTACCGTATTTGTTTTCGTGTAGCTCTCCTGACAAAGATGACTGTTTTTACCGATTAATTGGAGTGGTTGAGCATCAAGGCACTATGGGAAGTGGTCATTATGTTGCATATGTCAGAGGCGATCAAGATGGCTCTGTCTGGCAATGGCTTAATATCAGTGATTCTCTTGTCAGGAAGGTATCCTGGAGAGAAGTTCTCGGTAGTGAGGCTTATATACTGTTTTATGAGAAGTATAAATTGTAAGGAATTACAGAAAATATTGCAAAGAAGATTGTTGTGAGGAAGGTATCCTCGACAGTTCTCGGTACTCAGGCTTGCTTACGGTTTTATGAGAAAGTATAAATTATGAGGAGTTACAGGAAATATTATAGAGATGAATGTTCTTAATTATCTTGGGGATTTGTTATTAGAATACCATATCTTAGTTAAATGCTTTTTCTATTGGAAATTGGTTTCTTTACATTGTTGTGAGGAAGGTATCCTTGAGAGTTCTCGGTACTCAGGCTTACTTACGGTTTTATGAGAAAGTATAAATTATGAGGAGTTACAGGAAATATTATAGAGATGAATGTTCTTAATTATCTTGGGGATTTGTTATTAGAATACCATATCTTAGTTAAATGCTTTTTCTATTGGAAATTGGTTTTGTGTTATTAATATTGTACCTCATGAGTGATATATAAAAAATATACTACTTAAACATCTAGCAAGTGCAACCCAATAAATAGTTATTTGCAATAATAAGATTCATCTCCTTATTTTCACTATTCTAAATATGAAAATCCAATTAAAAATCTTGATTGTAGGTAAAGAGATTGACCTAAAAGAAAACATCAACTACTCATTTCATTAATGTTAGTCTTTGTTCACTCATTAATTGTGCAAGAGCAAACAAAAAGGAATCCTACAAGTTTTGAATGGTTGACTAACAATTTCTAGATCAATATAATAAGGCAAGTCAACATCTCAAGAAATGTTGGACACATACTCCCTTGATTGCTGGTCATGAGGGGCAAACTTATTGGTATCAAAGAGTGGGTAAATTTGAAATTTGAGGTGAAATTTTGATTTGTGTTATTTAAACTGGTTTTTTGACTGTATATATGGATTCAACACCTTAAAACCCTAGGGCACAATTAACCCTAGGGCACTTCAATTGTGTAGGGGTTACTCATCAAGCACTTGATTTCAATAAATTCCTCCTAGATTACTGAAAACTCAATAATCTATTATACAACTTTTTAAGAATAAGCAAAAATATTTTTCTACTTTCAATATATCAAATTTATTAAGCTTTTGAACTTGTCTCGTAGTTAGATAGTAATGTACATAAAGTCATGCAATTTAATATTATTGCTGCTAATACTAATTATTCCTCTACATGGTTAGGATTATACTTAAATTATTTAAGTCATTAATATTTTTTTGGACATAAATTTCTTAAAATTATATGTTTTTTAATTTGACTTATTCATATTTTATTTATAATAAATTCCTATATATGTAATGTTTTATATTTGATATCTAATTAGGTTAGAAATGAGAATGACATTTTAATAGTTTAATAGTTGAGTACATCATGTTAATTTTCACAACTTAAGGCGATAAGTAGGATAGTTTTCCCAACCACCTAAAATAAACTCAATGAACCAAAATTAACTTATTAATTGAAAATCAAATTTAGCAGGCGCAATAGTTGCATGATGAAATAGACGAACTGTGTTTTTATCATGGCTGCGTAGAGGAAGTGCCTACAGCTAGAGGACTTGGGGTTGGTTTTGGTACTAGTGGATCTACATTTAACTCAACATGATGTTCAGCTACTGCCTCCATATGTAAATCCAAATGAATACCACTATCCTCATTAGAATCAAAGTCAACTAGATGACTCCCCATTACCCAATCTGATGTTGGATCAATATCTTCCAAAACAATGGGATTTGCATCAAGTCTTTTGTTCAATGATTGGTTCTGTCTTACAATCCTCTCATCTACTTCCCTTCAATCCTAGCTAGGTTCTTGCCAAAGGTACCTGTGTCTCTGCTGAAACAAGTGATATGTTGGTGTATCTCCAACTAGTCACTCTCCTTAGGGACCATGCGGTCAATGCAGTCGATCAATCCTTCTCTAACCTCCCTAGTCAAAGCTTCTGCCTCTAGAGCTTTATAATGATACCTTGGGTTCAGAAAATACCTAGCTGCATGTATAGGGCGATGGAATTGATTGTTCCATCTTTGATCAATGATTTCCCAAATGGACCCATACTTAGCCACTCTATCCTTGTATGTTGCCTTTATTTGCTCCTAAATGAAGCCCATATCCAATCTTTCCCCATCCACCAACCACAACACCTTAACTAGTGGCTCAACAACCTTCACAATCTCTGATATTTTTTTTCCAAAATATTTCTTCATTAACTCCCTTTCTCACATCTTTTCCATTCTGTCTGCAAGACCATTGACATTCCTTCCATTCATCACAGGAAAACACCCTTTGTAAGTTTCTATGTTGGGAAAGCAAATCTATTGATGGCAGACCTAATAATATCCTTGCCCCTTGTGTTTTCTCCTCAGGTTCAAAATCCATGAGTGATTGTAGATATTTTATGCTTTTGGCATGCTCTACTACATTCTTGATCCAATTTATTTTACCAATATCCTCAAGCATGAAGTCTATGCAATGTGCAGTACATGGGGTCCAAAAGATGGTTTTGTGTTTTTCCAATTAACATTTTACCAACAAGAACATAGTTAGAGGCATTATTTGTAATGATTTGAACAACATTAGCCACCCCCAACTCTTCCAAAACTTCATCCAAAAATTGAAACAAGTGTGCATCTTTCACCCTACCAGATGCATCAACTGATTTTAGAAACATGGTTCCCTGTGGGAAAAAAATAAGAAATTTTATGATGGTACGATTCCTTTGATTAGTCCATCCATCTGACATCATGGTACATCCTATTTTTGCCCATGAGCTTTTGAAAATTTTCAAATATTCAGCAGTGAACAAAACCTCTTTTTGCAAAAGAGATCCCCTTAACTCATGCATAATATGGCCTTTGAAGCCCTTTCCAGCAACAAATATGGCATCAAACATAGGTTCATAATATGGTGAATGAGAAGCATTGAAGGGGATATCAACATCATACAACCATCTATTTCATTTGGCCTAGCTTTCTCTTCCTCAAACTTCTCAATTTTTTCTATCCACTCCTTCGTAATATCCCCAATTTGTTTTGTTGATGTTGCACATGGAGCAACTTGGCCTCTAATACCAGCCAAGTGTTATTTCAGCCTATGAATGCCCCCTCCACCTCCCTTAAATTAGCCAATTTAATTAAGTCCTTCATGTAAATCAAATTGTAGGGTACTAGAAACTTCAGTGCCACTAAAAATAAGCAGGAGATCCTTTATAATAACTCAATTATATTCAATCATTATAAGTCAATATTATGAATACTGTAGATTACCATAGATTATAATGAATACTGTGAGTTAATACCATAGATGACCATAAATTATTATAAATATTATGGGTCAATACTATAATTTATTATAAACTAAGAACTCAAAAACCACCATTAATATGTAAAAAAAATTTATAAAAATAATATTTTGTTTTTTTGGACCAAATTAATGTGTTTACATGAAAAGTTAGAAGAATTGTTTGCACCTCCAGAGATTTGATCTCTCTAAGAGCTTGATAGATCCAAAATTAAGATGGATATAGGCTAGTTTAATTATTAATAATTATAATTAATAATTTTTATTTTTTATTTTTATTTTTATATAATTTCCTTGAGTCCAATATATGTCTAATAATATATATATATATATATATATATATATATATATAATCTTTGACTTTGATTGTGAAACGAGAGATGGTTTTTGGACATAAGCCATGGTATTGTAACAAAACTAATAATATCCATGGTAAACGTAAGGTGAATATCCATGGTTAAAAGCCTTTTATATTGCAGGTATTAAGTTTTTATATGCATATTAATGAAATTTAAATATGGTTATAAAATTATTATTTTAATGAGATAGAGGGTTTATATATATCTCAAAAATAATTATGTTTTTTTTTTTACTTTTAAATTTAATTAAAAAATATTATAAATTAAATTCAAATAAAATATTAATGAAGCATTTTGATTGTGAAATGAACCATGGTTTTTGGGCATGTGGTATTGGTGAACCATGGTATTGTAACAAACCCTATTTACAACTAACAATATCTATGGTAAAATTGGCATGAATATATTCAAATAAAATATTAATGAAATGTTTTGATTGTGAAATGAGCCATGGTTTTTGGGCATGTGGGATTGATGAACCATGGAATTGATACATGGTATTGTAACAAAGCCTATTTACAATTAATAATATCTATGGTAAAATTGGCATGAATATCTATGGCTAAAAATATTGTTATATGATAAGTTTATTGTAAGTATTAAAGTTTTTGTGTTTATTAATTAAATTTAAATATGTTTATAGAATGATTATTTTAATTTATAAGGTAAATGGGTCTTATCTTATAGCTATTATTTATAAGTTATATATTTTAATTTGATATGTATATTATTATTTTATTTTATCTAAAAAGTTATTCGTAGACAAAATTGCAATGTAACAAATTGAATTTTATTATTTTTAATATTTGTAGGGAAACCACAACACTACGTTGTCTATGACTTTTGATGAAAATTTTGAATGAAGTAATTATCATGATACTTTTGACAAATTAATCTTGAAAATAATTAAATCTATTGTGAGCCCCCTCTCTATCCTATGTAAAGGCTTTAGTGTAGAGCTTTGGTTGTGCACAATGAAAACTCTGCACTAATAATATTAACATTAACTGGAGATGTAAATGAGCTTAGTGAAAGCAATGCACTAATAATATTAATTGGAGATTTGTTAAGCCCCGATCTCGCCCCCTAGCATATGTAAAGGACCCGCATCCACATGAGTTTTGACATTGTTGGGTAGAGTGGTAGCATAATAGTAGAGCACTCACCAATGGAATGACCATTCACAAAATTAGTTTATTATTATTATTTTTAAATAAATTGTCATGGATTGTCAATTACCCCCTACCCTAGGTAAAGGACCCTCAACTACATCAGTTTTGACATCTTTGGGTAGAGTAGTAGCAAATAGTGTCAGTAGTAGAACACTCACCGATGGGATGACCACTTAGAAAATTAGTTTATTATTATTATTTTTAAATGGATTGTCATGGATTGCCAATTACCGAAAATAAGATGCCTCCATAACAGGAATTATGTCCGTTTAAAACTCATTGAGCCAATCTAAAATTAGAAATAAGATTTCCACAAAATTAGAAAATTATTTTTTAATTTACTAAAAATAGAAATATTCAACATTTTCCTTAAACTTTAGTTAAAATTACAAATAAAATAAAATAATATAAAATCAATACTAATCAATACACTTTGATTGGAAAAAAATACTATAATCTCTCGCAACATAAAAACTAATAACCATTAAATTATAAAAATATAAATTTTATAAATCATTTCATAACTACCCATTATATGAAAAAATAATTTTTATTACCCATTTACATGGAGGATATGAAAATGAATATATTTAAGAGCTTTAATCCATACAATCATAAACCTAAAAATCAATAACAAAATAAATTATAGGGAGACCATTTTCGTGGATTATTTCATTTACGTGGATTATGTATAATTATATTTTTTTATTATATAATATTGAGATAAAATATATTTGATTATTTATCTATATATATTATTAAAATATTTGAGAATTATAGAAAGAGTTTTAATATTGTAGGGATGAGATATAAACTCACGAAACTCTTCTACGGTGAAAAATATAAGGTGAATTTCAAAGGAGGCATAATATATATTGATTTTTCACTTATTTATATTGTTATAAAAATATAAGGTGAATTTAAAAGGAGGCATAATTTTTATTAATTTTTCACTTATTTATATTGTTATAATTTTTTTGGTTGAAGTAAGAGTCGGTCTTTCTATTTACTTGAAGCTAAAAAATAAGTTACATAATCAGTCTTTTTATTTACTTGAAGCTAAAAAATAGGTTACATAGAATACAACAAACCCAGAGGAGAAGAGGAACATAGTCCTAACTAGCACCCTAAGCTTCGGGTACTGAGCCAACGACTCAAGATCTGGGCCAAGGGCCCACAAAACAAAACAAACTGCCTCAATCGATCAATCTGTCATCCGAGATCTAATGGGTGAGGATCAATATTAGAATGAAAACCTATAAATTCGAAAAGTCTTTAAGCGGATCCACCGAGGAAATAGAGACCGCAGTAAAAGGATTTCAGGTCCGCTAGGGGGATAACCCTCGAGCAAGTAGTCCGCCCAAATTCCACCGATCCCAATCTTTTGGAGAAACGAGCAAGGAAGATAATCCAGACTTGCCAACTTGCACCCCAAACTTTAGTCATTGATATGCTTCTATTAGATCCTATAAAGCCATATCGGGCTGAAAAGAAGGATGAGGAATACCCGCTCAATAAAGGCGGTTTTCTCTCTCCTCCTTAAGCCACGTGTTGAACAGTTAATGGCATCAGGTGCATTTCTCTTAAACCACTTTGGGTATTGAGGATGCCCAAAAACCACTTTAGCTGTAGCAAAACTCTTTTTACACGGTTTAGCCTCATGCACTTCCCCCACTACCATCCATCTAGCTGAGAGACCCATTTGTGCAATTTTCCACGCAACTTTGATAAGGTTGCTACTATATCTCCTAACTGCTCGCTCTTGAACCAAGCTCCCTGCAAAGCCAATGAGAAGGCGAACTGTAGTATATTCAATTTGATGCAAATCCTCGTGCTATTAGTTACCACCTGCATGAGAGCCCTGGGTTTGTAGAGTTCTAGGTAGATATTCCGGTCAAAGGACCAAATATTCTTTTCATATATATCCCTAGACTACTGCTTCATGTAGATTGTAAATCAATTGTTTCCATAATTCTACAACTTGTTAGAATCCCCTGTTCTGATAGAGCTCCCAGTCCATCTTCGCCTATCTTAGACACTCATCCCTCAATCTTCCCTGGGGGACCTCTATCCATTTATATTTATCATCGCTTTCAACACAGAGTGCTCCTTCATTAGCTAAAATGTCCGCTAATTTGTTGGTTGTCCGGCGCACATGCGTGAAACACAGGGTTCTCATGTGTTGCAGGTGGGATTGGATCCTTTGATAAACTTGAAGATGCCTCCAATGTCTCGACACTTTTTTCGCAGCAGAACCATAACAAATTTTCTTGACCGAATCAATAATCAACTCAGAGTCCACTTCAATTATAATGTTATGAAGATTTGAGTCCCTTATGATTTCTAAGCATTGCTCAAGGGCCATGAGCTCAGCCATATTGTTTGTGGCTTTCCCGAAATTACTATGAAAAATGATTTCCCCAAATTACTATGAAAAATGATTTCCATACAACCCTTCTCATCCCTTATCACTCCTCCATAACCAACCATGCTTGGGTTTCCTTTTGAGGCCCCATCTATGTTGCATTTCCTAAAACCTTGAGGGGGAGGTTTCCAGAAGTCTTTATTAGCAATAATATGATTTGTATTTTTGTTATTGCCCTGAGGAATAAGCCCCTGCAGACCCAACTTTAGTAGTATTTGCACGTCAGTATCTGAAGGGTGATTCTCAGGGGGTTTTTTAATGAGGGTTCCTACCGTCTCCTTGAGCTATCTTAAAATCTGTTCTATGATGCACTGGGAAGAACCTTTTCTATTTTTTGAATTATTTAAGTCATTAATATTTTTTTGGACATAAATTTCTTAAAATTATGTGTTTTTTAATTTGACTTAGTCATATTTTATTTATAATAAATTCCTATATATGTGATGTTTTATATTTGATATCTAATTAGGTTAGAAATGAGAATGACATTTTAATAGTTTAATAGTTGATTACATCATGTTAATTTTCACAACTGAAGGCGATAAGTAGGATAGTTTTCCCAACCACCTAAAATAAACTCAATGAACCAAAACTAACTTATAATTTATAAAAAAAAATATTAATTGAAAATCAAATTTAGCAGGCACAACAGTTGCATGATGAAATAGAAGAATTATGTGTTTTCATTTTGGCTGAGTAGAGGAAGTGCCTAAAACTAGAGGACTTGGGGTTGGTTTTGGTACTAGTGGATCTACATTTAACTCAACATGATGTTCAGCTACTGCCTCCATATGTAAATCCAAATGAATACCAATATCCTCATTAGAATCAAACTCAACTAGATGACTCCCCATTACCCAATCTGATGTTGGATCAATAACTTCCAAAACAATGGGATTTGCATAAGTCTTTTGTTTAGTGATTGGTTGTGTCTTACAATCCTCTCATCTACTTCCCTTTAATCCTTGCTAGGTTCTTGCCGAAGGTACCTGTGTGTCTACTGAAACAAGTGATCTATCGATGTATCTCCAACTGGTCACTCTCCTTAGGGACCATGCGATCAATGTAGTCGATCAATCCATCTCTAACCTCCCTAGTCAAAGCTTCTGCCTCCAAAGCTTTATAATGATACCTTGGGTTCAGAAAATACCTAGCTGCATGTATAGGGCGATAGAATTGATTGTTCCATCTCTGATCAATGATTTCCCAAATGGGCCCATACTTAGCCACTCTATCCTTGTATGTTGCCTTTATTTGCTCCTAAATGAAGCCCATATCCAATCTTTCCCCATCCACCAACCGCAACACCTTAACTAGTGGCTCAACAACCTTCACAATCTTTGATATTTTTTTCCGAAACATTTCTTCATAAACTCTCTTTCTCACATCTTTTACATCATGTCTGCAAGACCATTAAGATTCCTTCCATTCATCACAGGAAAACACCCTTTGCAAGTTTCTATGTTGGGAAAGCAAATCTATTGATGGTAGACCTAATAATATCCTTGCCCCTAGTGTGTTTTCTCATCAGGTTCAAAATCCATGAGTGATTGTAGATATTTTATGCTTTTGGCATGCTCTACTACATTCTTGATCCAATTTATTTTACCAATATCCCCAATTTGTTTTGTTGATTTTGCACATGGAGCAATTTGGCCTCTAATACCAGCCAAGTGTTATTTCAGCCTATGAATGCCCCCTCCACCTCCCTTAAATTTTCTATGACAAAATATGCAATGCATTTGATTATCAATTATCTCAGCAAATGCCCAAACAACATCTTTCATTCTACAAACCATTTTTTGATATTTGGAGTTGGAAATGAAATGAAACGAATCTGAAAATGAAAAGAAAGAAAAAAGTAACTCTTCAATGTTCATTTCTTTTAAATAAAAATACTCTTTTCAATTTCCAGATTTGCAACAACAAAAAAACGCAAACAAAGGCAAATTTTAGAAGTGAAAAAAAATACCTCTAGGCTCTAGCCTCCTAAATGTTGCTCCAATGGTTGCCCAAGAAGCCCCTCACTACTACTCCAATGATTGCCCAAGACTCCTCATTGTTGCTCCAAAAACTAACTCCAAAAAATAAGTGAGTTTGGGTTTACATTTCCTCCAAAACGCACCGTTGACTGAGTTTGACTGGCTTGTTTGGTTT
This sequence comes from Pinus taeda, assembly GCA_000404065.3. Taxonomy (NCBI): domain Eukaryota; kingdom Viridiplantae; phylum Streptophyta; class Pinopsida; order Pinales; family Pinaceae; genus Pinus; species Pinus taeda. The sequence goes on from APFE030406054.1 coordinate 15,512, forward strand.
AATTCAAACTCAGTTGAGCTAGCTAGTCTGTTACCGAACCAACTGAGACGATCATTGGCTCGACTGGTTTGGTAATAGACCAGCCAATGAACTCGTTTCTATACCTAGCTGGCCCGGGCAGGGGTCCAACGTGGTCGACTAGGCCGAATCTGATTCTTTCTGGCTGAATTTCAAAACACTAGTTCAAACATGACTCTTTCGAAAAGAAAAAAAATTACATGTTTTTAGAGTCAGATTGATGTAAGGGAAGCTGGTCGATTTATTACTTACGTCGGTCCATATCCAATTGACCACTATTGTCAAAAGCCCAAAGCCCACAAAAATTAGCCAATTTAATTAAGTCCTTCATGTAAATCAAATTGTAGGGTACTAGAAACTTCAGTGCCACTAAAAATAAGCAGGAGATCCTTTATAATAACTCAATTGTATTCAATCATTATAATTCAATATTATGAATACTATAGATTACTAAAAATTATAATGAATATTGTGAGTTAATACCATAGATTACCATAAATTATTATAAATATTATGGGTCAATACCATAAATTACCATAATTTATTATAAACTAAGAACTCAAAAACCACCATTAATATGTAAAAAAAATTATAAAAATAATATTTTGTTTTTTGGACCAAATTAATGTGTTTACATGAAAAGTTCGAAGAAATGTTTGCACCTCCAGATATTTGATCCCTCTAAGAGCTTAATAGATTGATAATTAAGATGGATATAGGCTAGTTTAATTATTAATAATTATAGTTAATAATTTTATTTTTATTTTTATTTTTATATAATTTCACTAAGTCCAATAAATATTATATATATATATATATATATATATATATATATATTATATATATATATATATATATATATATATATATATATATATATATTGAAATGAGAGATGGTTTTTAGACCATGAGCCATGGTATTGTAGCAAAACTAATAATATCCATGGTAAAATGTAGGGTGAATATCCATGGTTAAAAGCCTTTTATATTGTAGGTGTTAAGATTTTATATGCATATTAATGAAATTTAAATATGGTTATAAAATTATTATTTTAATGTGATAGAGAGTTATATATATATATATATATATATATATATATATATATATACTTTTAAATTTAATTAAAAAAATATTAAAAATTAAACTCAAATAAAATATTAATGAAGTATTTTGATTGTGAAATGAGACATGGTTTTTGGGCACGTGGTATTGATAAACCATGGTATTGGTCCATGGTATTGTAACAAACCCTATTTACAACTAATAATATCTATGGTAAAATTGGCATGAATATATTCAAATAAAATATTAATGAAATATTTTGATTGTGAAATGAGCCGTGGTTTTTGGGCATGTGGGATTGATGAACCATGGAATTGACCCATGGTATTGTAACAAAGCCTATTTACAATTAATAATATCTATGGTAAAATTGGCATGAATATCTATGGTTAAAAATATTGTTATATGGTAAGTTTATTATAAGTATTAAAGTTTTTATGTGTTTATTAATTAAATTTAAATATGTTTATAGAATCATTATTTTAATTTATAAGGTAAATGGGTCTTATCTTATAGCTATTATTTATAAGTTATATATTTTAATGTGATATGTATATTATTATTTTATTTTATCTAAAAAGTTATTCGTAGACAAAATTGCAATGTAACAAATTGAAATTTATTATTTTTAAATAATATTAATTGGAGATTTGTTGAGTCTGACATCGTTGGGTAGAGTGGTAGCATAATAGTGTCAGTGGTAGAGCACTCACCAATGGAATGACCATTCACAAAATTAATTTATTACTATTATTTTTAAATAAATTGTCATGGATTGTCAATTACTCCCTAGCCTAGGTAAAGGACCCTCAACTACATTGAGCCAATCTAAAATTAGAAATAAGATTTCCACAAAATTAGAAAATTATTTTTAATTTACCAAAAATAAAAATATTCAACATTTTCCTTAAAATTTAATTAAAATTACAAATAAAATAAAATAATATAAAATCAATACTAATAATACACTCTGATTGGAAAAAATACTATAATCTCTCACAAAATAAAAACTAATAACCATTAAATTATAAAACTATAAATTTTATAAATCATTTCATAACTACCCATTATATAAAAAATAATTTTTATAAATCATATCATAATAATTACCCATTTACATGGAGGACATGAAAATGAATATATTTAAGAGCTTTAATCCATACCATCATAAACTTAAAAATCAAATAACAAAAGAAATTATAGTGAGACCATTTTCGTGGATTATTTCATTTACGTGTATTATGTATAATTACATTTTTTTTATTATATGATATTGAAATAAAATATATTTTGTTTATTTATTTATATGTATATTATTAAAATATTTGAGAATTATAAAAAGAGTTTTTATATTTTATAGATGAGATATAAACCCAGGAAACTCTTCTGCATTGAAAAATATAAGGTCAATTTAAAAGGAGGCATAACTTTTATTAATTTTTCACATCTATATTGTTATAATTTTTTTTGTTGAAGCAAGAGTCGGTCTTTTTATTTACTTGAAGCTAAAAAATAGGTTACATAGAATACAACAAACCCAAAGGAGAAGAGGGTCATAGTGCTAACTAGCACCTTGAGCTTCAGGTACTGAGCCAACGGCTCAAGATCCAGGCCAAGGGCCCACAAAACAAAACAAACCGCCTCAATCGATCAATCCGTCATCTGAGATCTAACGGGTGAGGATCAATATTGGAATGAAAACCTGTAAATTCGAAAAGCCTTTAAGCGGATCAACCGAGGAAATAGAGACCGCAGTAAAATGATTTCAGGTCCACTAGGGGGATAACCCTCAAGCAAGTAGTCCGCCCAAATTCCACCGATCCCAATCTTTTGGAGAAACGAGCAAGGAAGATAACCCAGACCTGCCAACTTGCACCCCAAACTTTAGCCGTTGATTTGCTTCTATTAGATCCTATAAAACCATATCGAGCTGAAAAGAAGGATGAGGAATACCTGGTTGATAAAGGCAGTTTTCTCTCTTCCTTGAGCCACGTGTTGAACAGTTAATGGCATTAGGTGCATTTCTCTTAAACCACTTTGGGTATTGAGGACGCCCAAAAACCACTTTAACTGTAGAAAAACTCTTTTTACCACGGTTTAGCCTCACACACTTTCCCCAATACCATCCATCTAGCTGAGAGACCCATTTGTGCAATTTGCCACGCAACTTTGATAAGCTTGCTGCTATATCTCCTAACTGCTCGCTCTTGAACCAAGCTCCCTGCAAAGCCAATGAGAGGGCAAACTGTAGTATTCAAGTTTTTGCAAATCCTTGTGCTATTAGTTACCACCTGCATGAGAGCCCTGGGTTTGTAAAGTTCTGGGTAGATATTCCGGTCAAAGGACCAGATATTCTTTTCATATATATCCTTGGACTACTGCTTCATGTAGATTGTAAATCAACTATTTCCAGAATTCTACAACCTGCTAGAATCCCCCTGTTCTGATAGAGCTCTTGGTCCGTTTTCGCCTGTCTTAGACACTCATCCCTCAATCTGCCCTGGGGGACCTCTATCCATTTATATTTATCGCTGCTTTCAGCACAGAGTGCTCCTTCATTAGCTAAAATGTCTGCTAATTTGTTGGTTGTCTGGCGCACATGTGTGAAACACAGGGTTCTCATGTGCTGCAGGTGGGATTGGACCCTTTGATAAACTTGAAGAAGCCTCCAATGTCTCAACACTTTCTCCAGAGCAGAACCATAACAAAATTTCTTGACCGAATTGATAATGAACTCAGAGTCCACTTCAATTATAATGTTATGAAGATTTGAGTCCCTTAGGATTTCTAAGCATTGATCAAGGGCCATGAGCTCAGCCATATTGTTTGTGGCTTTCCCCAACTTACTATGAAAAATGATTTCTATACAACCCTTCTCATCCCTTATCACTCCTCCATAACCATCCATGCCTGGGTTTCCTTTTGAGGCCCCATTTATGTTGCATTTCCTAAAACCTTGAGGGGGAGGTTTCCAGAAGTCTTTATCAGCAATAATATGATTTGTATTTTTGTTATTGCCCTGAGGAATAAGCCCCTGCAAACCCATCTGTAGTAGTATTTTCACATCAGTATCTAAAGGGTGATTCTCACGGGGTTTTTTAATGAGGGTTCCTACCATCTCCTTGAGCTGTCTTAAATTTTGTTCCATGATGCACTGGGAAGAACCTTTTTTGTTTTTGGATATTTTATTGTTGCGTTCTTTCTAGACATCCCATATTAGGAAGCTTGGAGCTAAAGCTTAAGCTTTATTGACTGTTTCATAATCAAAGAAATTTTTTCTCCACTTTTTTAAGGTGCTGATGATGCTGCCCATAACCTTGTTTGTTTGTCTAAAAATTGAAGCAATCCCATTCCACAATGTGGAAGTGAATGGACAGAGATTGAGAAGGTGATCCATAGTTTGTTCTTGTGATTCACATAGCTGGCATTTGGATGGACCAGATACACCTCTTTTCTAGAGGTTTTCCTAGGTAAGAATTTTCTTATGCTACACTAACCACATGAACAATTTGATTTTCATCCAGCCTTGGTTTTGCCATAGGTCCTTCCATACCCAATCAGGGTTTGTAAAGTCAAGCCCAAGGGCTGTGCATTTTTCCTCTTTGAGGTTAAAGGTGCCTTTGCTGTTATTGCCCCATCTCAGCTGGTCTGAATCTGCTGATACCAGGATCTTCCTTTGTTCCAGGATGGTTGTTAGAGCTTCTTCATGTGCCTTCAAGGGGGAGTTATCCCTATAAACTAGTTTCTTCCATATCCTCCATTTTCCTCCACTATTTGCCTGATCTCAGAATTCATTTACTCTGAGTAACCTCTTGTTATCAGTATCGTTCTTGAAATTTTGAAATTCTTCTCTTAACAGTTTAGGTTCCTGTTGCCACTTATCTTCCCAAAACCATGCAAGTTTTCCATCTCTAATTTCCTAGAAACTATATTGTTGCACAACAGCTTTGTTCTAGATGTGGTAGCCTTTGATGATCCCAGACATTCTAATGTGATCCATGTCTTACCAGTTGTTTGCATATTTTTGTTTCCAAATTTGAGCCCAAGGGGAAGCTGAATCTTTTAGCCATCTCCACCATAGTTTTGCCCCCAAAACTTTGTTTAGAATCTCAGGATCATCGAGTCCCAAACCTCCATGTGTCTTAGGTTTACATATATTTTCCCAGGCTACTAAGGCCCATTTTTTTTCTCTTCCCCTTTACCCCAAAGAAAATATCTTTGGATATTTCTGCAAAGTTGCATGACTCCTTTAGGAGCTGGAAGGGCCGAAAACATAAAGATGGGGACAATTTGTAGGACAAATTTTGTGAGCACTAGCTGTCCTGCTAAGTTCAAAGACCTGCTTTTCCATTTCCATGTTTTTTCCTGTAGCTTATTAATCACAGGCTCCCAGACTGTCTTTCTCAGAGGTTTGTCTGTTAGCGGTACTCCCAAATATTTGGATGGTAGCAATTCTCTTTGAAAGCCTGGAGTTATGGATATATTTCTCTGAATAGCAATGTTAGTGTTAAAAAAGAAAATCCTTTGATTTGGAGAGGCTTACCTTTATGCCTGCAACCATTACAAAGTCTTTAAGGATTTGTTTGTAGGCTAGAGCTTCCCTGACCATAGGTATGCCCAGTAGCATAGTATCATCCACAAATTGTTGATGGGTCAAAGCATTTCTGTTCTCAGTGAGTTTGAGACCCTGGATTTTTCCTTCTACTTTGGCAGACCTGATAGCTAGGCGTAGCCCTTTCATCATGAGAATAAAGAGGAAGGGTGAGAGAGGATCTCCTTGTCTAAGACCTCTCCTAGGATTAAAGGGCTTGGATGGAGAACCATTTAACAGGATTGAAAAACTAGAGGTAGTTACAAGGGCCATTACCCATCTTACCCAGTTATGGTCAAATCCATATGCTAAGAGAACTTTCCTTATGTAGGCCCAATTTAGCTTATCATAAGCCTTTTCTAGGTCAAGTTGCATAATAATTCCCGCCTGCCTATTTCTTATAAGAGAGTGAACCACCTCATGAGCTTGAATGATGTTGTTGAGAATTT